>JADNRY010000210.1:0-105565 GCA_015501585.1 Rhodocollybia butyracea
GTTCAATGTAATCAGGGTGAGGCTCTGCCCCCAAGTACTCTTACAGCAATTTTACAGCAGTGTCGATCACCTACATGACGAGGTAAGAGGAAGGATAGCAGATTGTTGGGATCGTTAGTGTCGACAGGATCGACGGCGTCCAAAAGAGGTATAGCCGCGCTGTATATATTTTCTGCGTGGCATTGGAGCGTGCCTACGTCGCAGGCATCACAACATGCACCTCCATCATGGTACAATCCTTGAAGGTTCAAGCTGGGGTTCAACAAATAAGCAGCAGAATGAGTAATGAGATGTTGTATGTAACGCTTTGATAATTCCATATCGGATATGATACAACTCCGGAGTACTTACCAATCATTACTCACCCGGTTATTGATGCTTCGTATGTACCGGACTACCTTAGAAATATTTATTATTCTGCAGTATATAAGGCCTTCTCTAAGGCCACTACCTATAGTATCCAATCTTATATCTTTCTGTCTCTCGAGCCTCACAGCTCCTTCAGTCCTGCGCCGGATATTTACAACATGAGATTCATCACACAGGGCTGCAAAAATTATCAGTAGAATAAATTGGATGCACAAGCCTCCCCAATTCCAGACTTTGTACAACATGGTCCAAGTCATCATCGACGGCAGATAAGACAAAAGCTAGTCGTGAATTGGCCCGATGACAAGAGTTTGCATAGTCGAGACGATATCAACTCCAGGAGGGCCCTTGAAAGGTGCAGCCTCTACAGCAACACTGAAGAAACCATAAGAAATGAGCGAGTACGCAAGATGAGGATCGCGAAATATGGAAGCATATATTAGTTTGTACCAGCAACGCCGAGCGAGAGCATCAGAAACAAAGCTAGAGTCAACGAGAGATGGAATTCAAGAGAAAAGAGGCAACAAGGCCTGTATTTATATTATACAGACTCAATAATTTACGAATGGATAAGGGAACTATTGAATCATCTACCGACTTAAGGCTACATGTAACACCGATCGCCCAATCGGCGTATATCGGCAGAGCTAAAACATTGGGATACGCGGCTGCATGTGGCTTGCACCGATTTTAAAGATCTCTCACAAAAAATTATATTGAACAGCAGCTACCTAAAGGTACGGGAAAACATACGGGAAAAATGCTCGGGCCGCGGGACTTGAGAATTCCGCGCAGGAGCACAGCCACATCAACGTAACTGCCACGTCGATTGGGCGTCTACACCGTTTCTTCAACCGATCGTCTTCTCTATAATCACGCCGTTTGCCTCAGAGGGTCTTTTCAGCGAAATTATGAACAGTGGTATTGTGAGTACCTCAATACTTGAACCAACGTGGGATTCTCAATTTCGTTCAGCTATTTTATCAAATGCAAGCTATCGCCGAGGGTCCTCATGGTGGTTCACCATTACCTGTACTGTCTTCTACGCTATCCGCTGCATCGCCGCTGCAATAATATCCGGAGATGCGCCATTAACATTCAAATTTGGCAATGTTCTTTTCATTCCTTTCGTGAACTCTTCCGGCGGCTGGATCGTCTTGACACAGTGCCAGCCGCCGTTGAAAGCGTTGTAGGCAGCTCGAGTCAGAGGCGATGAATTTCTCTTCCCCCATTACCACTCTGGCGGCCCCTAAGCTCAATGTTCAACGCCCAGAAGTCTGAAGTGCTCTTTCCTCATTGCTAGCAACAGAACCATTACGATCTAGCCAATGCCATTGTGCGGCAGTTACTTGGGTCATTCCAACGTACATTTGCATTGCCGTTAACTGTGTTTCCCCATTCTTACTGGTGGACATGCTCCGAGTTGCCACTAACCACGACTCCCCATCCTCGCTGGGGTATACGCTCCGCGTTGCCGCTAGCCATGTATCGCCATCCTCGCTGGTGGACATGCTCTGTGTCACCGCTAATCACGTTGGCTCGTCCTCGCCGGTGGACATGCTGGATGCCACCGCTTGTCTAAAACAAACGCCACTAGCCATGTCTCCCCATCCTCGCCGTTGGACATGCTTCATGTCGCCGCTAACCACTGGGCCTCATCCTCGCCGATGGACATGCCGGACGCCACCGCTCGTCTAAAACGCCACTAGCCATGTCTCCCTATCCTCGCTGTTGGACATGCTTTGTGTCACCGCTAACCACCTGGCCTCGTCCTCGCCGATGGACATGCCGGACGCCACCGCTCATCTAAAAACTTCAGCCCGCCCATTCTCTCCATGTACGTCTGGTGCGCCAACGCCGTCATGTGACTTATGGCGGCCATGCCGGATGTCGTCGCTCTTCCAAAAGTTTCCGCCCAACCGGTCTCTCCATCTACGTTTTGTGGGCCAACGCCGTTGTACGGCAGTTACTTGGGTCGTTCCACATGTTCACGTTGCCATCAATCACAATTTTCTTATCCTCACTGATGACCTTGTCAGACGCCATCGCTTTTCCAAAAAAAACTTTTGCCTGTCCCATCCTCTCCACCGACGCGATGTTCAGGGGCGAAAGCCATCGTGTAGCAGTTACTTGGATTTTTCCTATGCACATGCACATCCCCGTTATGCTGGATGTCATCGCTCTTTCAAGAACCTCTGGCCGCCCATTCTTTCCATGTATGTTCGGTACAATGGCCTTTTCGTTCCGTCATCCAAGTAGTAAGTTCGGGATATCTCTTCCCTCTTAATCAGTACCTATTTATGTGATTCTCCCCTTCAGGACAGTCGCTCTATTCATTGCGGTTCAAACATCAAGCTAAGTTATTTTTCGCTACGGCTAACAATTTTTTCTAAAATCAATTTCCTTGTCGGTTTACTGAAGAATGTGCTTCCTTCCTTGGCCTTTGTGATCTGTCTTTTAGACACACGTTGTAGCCTTGAGTGTAACAGTCAAGTGCAAAGAAGGTGCACATTTGTTTTTAACACGTTTTGGTTCCCGCTGATGGGTCTTATGTTCCGAACGAGTGGAAAGCAAGCATCTGTAAGCTTTCGCCTCTTTGACTTTGACTTGGCTTCAGCTTACTGAAGCTTTCTAGCTTTATTTTGTGTGCTAAGACTGTTGATCTTGGGTTCGTACGCTTCATCTCTTTATTAGTTGTAGATTGCATACTTAGAAGGTGCCGCAGGTCATTGTATGTGCTGTATAAAATCCAAGATAAGTCATGTTCTTCTGTCTCTCCGGCTACTTGTAGAATCAATACCTCTTGAATATACTTTTACTGTCATATGAGGCCCTTCAGTAGTGATGGTGTAAGGCCCTCCAAATGATTGTTAAATGCACTCAGAATGATTGTCTAAGACACTCCAAAAGAGTGGCCAAGACAGCTGAAATGATTGTTCCAAGCACTCAGAGTGATTGCTGAACAATCCAAATGATTGTCTCAAGACACTGTGACCCATTACTAAAAACAATTATTTAGACTGTCCTGAACAGTCAGTTTGAGTGTTTCATACCATCATTTGGAGTGTTTTTGACAATCATTTAGATAGTCCAGAACTGTTATATAGAGTGGTTAAGACTATCATATTGAGGGGTTAGGACAATCATTGAAAGTAGTGCAGACACTCTTTAAGAGTAATTTAGACAATCATTAAGATTGGTTCAAACAGTCAATAAGATTGGTTTAGACAATCAACAAGATTGGTTCAGACAATGTATAAGATTGGTTCAAACAATCAATATAAAGGTATAAGGCAATATTTTTGAGTAAACTAGACAATCATTAAGAATGGTTCAGACAATCAATAAGAGTGCAAGACAATCATTTAGATTGTGTTTTGGACAATCAAATTAATTGTTTTTACTTCCCGTAGTGATCCATGAGTCCAAAGATGGGTTATTTATGTTTATTCTTCATACTATCACTGTGTGAAAGTCCCTGACTCTGACTGAAGGGAAGGGAGGGTCTTGTAGGTGTCAATTGAGTGTTGGATTCTTCCAAAACCGCCAGATCGGGTATTTCTTTCCCACCTGATGTTGAGCCGCCATGCCGGTTCATCCATTTGGCAAGTCTTCTGATCCCGATTTGATACGGTCATCGGCTTGAGTTCCTTCCTATTCATACTTGCGGCTGTACCGGCACTTGCACAGCAACGCCTAGTTGCCCCCGTCGCCTTATCTCGTTCTACTTTCATAGGCATGCTCTCATGAATCCAAGGCATTGTAATTGTGAGATCTAATTTACAGAGCTTGGAACAAGTGCATAAATTTTGGGTCCACTCAGCGCTGTTTCTAATGCCAGGTCACGTCAATGAGGAGGATGAACTGCATGTGGGCTGGAATTTTGAATTTCAACAGATTGAAGCTGGACCTTTGCCTGTGCGTAGCTCATGCAAAAAAAGTTTCTTGCAGTATACAGCGAGTTATCTTTTCAGGTATATGACAAGTAGCTTCTGGTTGCATACTACGAGTCACTTGTAGTGATGTACGTCTTTGACACATAACTTCACGCGCAACTTGTAAGCCAGCCTGTACAGTTCCACTCTGACACTACCATCATGTGGTCATCCAGTTGTTTGCATGATGACTGGGCCACCGCTGGTGTTTGCAGCACTGGACAGCTGTGAGTGAATCTGTTCCAAAGTGCTGTTTTTACACTGATTTTTTGCTCCTTTGAAAATATCTTACATAGTCATTCTGTTGTGTGTTGGGTTGGAGACGATGGAATCAGCTGAGCAATTGATTTGCTTGCCGAGGTTTCTCTTGTGGTGTCGGTTGTTTATTTTCCCCGGAGTGCACGCTGTGCGGGATAATTATCTATTTTTCCTATGTTTTACTTTATGTTTTATGTATATTACTCCATATATTTCTCCGTAGCTGTAGTCTATTTAAGGTAGTTTACAATACAATTTTTCCCTGCGCGTTTGCTAGGGCTTCCTGCTATAGACCGGAGCGAACTTAGAGCTTATTCGACGTCTTGCTTAATTCACTCCAACATGTTGCTTGTGTGTCACTGCTGCTACTTGACCATTGTTTGTAGGGATCCGCACCGTAACCGTATGATACAGTTGACGGTACGGTTACGGGGGTAGCCGTAACCATACTGTATAGTTAATACTTTATAATATATATTGTTACGGCCGTACAATACGGCCGTAACCCGTATTTTTACCTGTACCGTACCGTAAGCTATTTCCAAAGAAAAAATACGGTACGGGTACGGTACTAAGTACCAAGTACCGTATGAAACCGTAAGTGGTACGGCCGTAACCGTATCGGAACAACTCAGCCTTCAAGTTGTGAGATAGATAATTTATCAAGTACCTAGCATATACTTAAATAAAGGCTGGTACACGTTCAAGCTCTTCGGAGCTATGTGTGTACAATCACTCAATGGTCACTGTATTCTCAACTTGAAGTCTGGAGCTTACAGATGGCTCACAGTGCCACCGTAGAGTGTATATATTTTGATTGTACATGTGCAAGGATCAAACGAGGTGCAAACAAGAAAGCAAAGGTAAAAAAAGAACAGTAAGATGCGTTGAAACATACCTTCGGTTCACATTTCTACAGTCCCAGCTTCGAGCTTATTCTGACCTGAGCTGTTGCCTGTTCAGCAGCATGTTTTCGGAAGTGAGTCTGTTGGTCACTGGACATCGTTGACAGCGGTCGGGACAACTTGCGAGAACGTCGGGTAACAACCGACGTGTCAAGCGGATGTCAAGAGTCCCTGCATCCAGTTGATCCGAATGTTTGATACAGGTTGCCAAACTTCCAGCTTGACCTTTTTAGTGTGCGCTTAGATTATTATATATTATTGCATCCGGGCTTCTGGCAAAGCAACGGTGGGGTTCCTTAATAAGAATATGAGGGAAACCTGGGTTTCTGCTGGAAACGGGGTTCCCAAATAGAATAAGCCGTGCAAACAATTAGGGATCCGCACTGTACCGTATACCCTTATACACATCATGGCGGTATTTCAGATGTTTTCAGGTGCGTGATTTTTAGTGTTTGAGAAATTTAGCTTACGCTGTATGAACCCTCTCGACGTTGCTTATCCTTGATTTCTACAGTGGGAGGACTGCAGTTGTGACTGTGATAAATAAATCATAGATTTTTGACTTATATGTGAAAGTCAAAAGTTTGTTCAAAAAGATTCTCACACCCAGTGAAATAAGTCACACGCTCACATTCTTATTGAACATAATTTGAACTAATATGTCTTTCTCGCAAAGTACAACGATGTTTCACCAATGTTTCACGCATAGTCATTACTTAACGAAATCATGTGTATTCAAGTAGTAAAATACATTAAGCATGTGCATATCCGGAGGGCCGCCATAATATGGTTTCTGATAGTTATCATACACCATACACTACTTACACTATACTTATTACCAGGCTTATTACAACAACTTATACCCTCACATGCTATAAAAATTGTTCAGAAAAAATTGAGCACAAAGCGAGACAATGAGCGCAAGGCGGGACAATAGGCAGAGGGAGGGATAACCGTGACGGCACATTATGTACGGCGGCATACGATCATTACGAAGGCAGAAGGCCTCACCCATAAGAGCCTGTAAGCCGCCAAATATGCTGCTCAGCACACTCTGAATGTAAAATTTTTCCTCAGTAAAGTTACTGAGACTTTAAGATGTTTATTGTGCACTGAGATGTTGCCTCAAACGCTACAAATACATAGCGTACATGATCCGATCAAACCCTTATATATGTCCCGATAAGGGGGCTTATCAGGTGATCTCTCCGGGACATTGACTGAAGAAATTATTGGGAATATTGACGTCAGCCAAGCAATTGGTTTGCTCGCCGAAATTTATCCTACCGAGATTTCTCCTGTGGAGCTTATGTGTTTTACCCTATGTTTTATGATATATTTCCCCGTATGTTTCCCCGTATGTTTCCCCGTACCTAGTGTATTTAAACCAGCGTACAATATGACTTTCCCCTGCGCGTTTGCTAGGGCTTCACTGCTATTAGACCGGAGTGATCTGATCCAACAGAAATCCTCTTGACCAGCACATTTTGACTGGGTTTCTCGAGAAACCCCGGAAACAGGGTTTCCAAATAGAAGAAGCCTGTTTGCACCACCAAAAGGTGAAATGTTTCATCATAGTACTGTTGCTAAACCTTTTGTTTTAGAGCTTGAATGGTTAACATTATACTTAGTCTGAATGGGCAGGTTGAGAATCAATGTCAATTCAGTCAATTCTGGTGAATCACCATCCCAGCCCTGGAGGAGGGACACTGGGACAAGGTGCCAGGCCAACCAATTGCAATTGACTGTTGATTCACATCCTGCAGTGACTCACCGGCTATATCTAGTACTCACCCCAAACTTGGAATTAGACTCAGAAAATGAGTAAATCCTAGAAACAACCTCAAGGAATTTGGTGGCACCTTGCATATGAATTGCTTATGGCAGCTCACTTGATGTGGTCTAGCTTCTCAATTTAGTACACAGACAGTAACAGACTTGACACAGATAATATGATTTGAGTTGGTAATATTTAAGGTAAGGCTGGAAGAGTGGTCAAATTGATCTGTGAGTTCTAGTTAGTGATGTGCCGGCTACGGCTCAGAGCCGTTGAGCCCCCAAAGCCGGCCGTCTTTGAGCCTAGCCTGGCCCCAGCTGTCATAGGGCTCAGAAGGGCTCAAGGCCCGGCTCAGAATTCTCAAAGCCCTGGGCCGGGGCCTGAGCCGGAGCTCAGCGCTTAATGAAGCATTGAGCAGCACGTCAAAAATTACACTTTGCAGCAGCACATGTATCATCACATATGGCCAATTTTGCTCCAGAGGTATTAACCAGGCTAAAAAAAGGCCTCATTAGTGTCAAACAATTTGTTCAGCCAACTGATGAATGTATTTGATTGGCCTTCTACAATTTAAATCATCTCAACAAGCAGGTGTATAACCTGCACACACTCAACCAGAAAACCAAAAGTATCATGTTATAGAGTCCACCAAGGGCAGGGAGCTTAGCGCTTCAAGACATGTCTCTTTAGTGCCTGGGCCCCGGCCTGAGCCTGAGCCTGAGCCGGCTTTGAGCCCGGCTCAGATTTTTGACGAGCCCTGGCCGGGGCTTTTGAGCCGTAGCTGGGCCCCAGCCGGCACAACACTAGTTCTAGTCACAATTCACCAGCTGGGCTTACTTTGATCTACATGAGGGTTGTCTTGATGGCTAAGTTTATTGATGGATCACAATGTGATGCTATGCTGGCGTGGGGTCACCAACACTCAGGCTGAGAGCAGCTGAGAGCCTCAAAAGGTGGGGACAGTGGTGGAGGAGGCTGTTAGGACACTTTGTTGGTTGTTCATAGTCACTGAACTTGAACAATGGGTCAAATATCTTTTGAAGCAACTCATACTGATGTCTGTAACTCTATACCAGACCACAAGTGGGCCTGCAAATTAGTAAGGACCTGATCTTCTTGAAGTTATCAAAGTCAACTGTCATGGACTTCCAACTCATGGTTTTGTGTTTGATACCTTCAGGTCCTCTTGGTCAAAGGGTATCTTGAGACTTGGATGTATTGAAGTCAATTCTTGCTCTTCTGTTGCTTAAATTTTGTTGAAGATGTCCATGTCCTTGCTGCAATATTTGAATTTCAGGGCAAGGATGGATGGATTCTGGACAGCATACCAGAGGGTCTTGTACGGCTGTGTATGAGTACTGTATCATGAAACTTTTGAAACAGCATCCAGTGGCAGTTTACCAATAACTTGGGCTCACTTACATAGGCAAGGGGGCACGAAGAATTTTTTTTACCACACTGGGTTGAGAAATTTTTTAACAGGCTTGGAGGCTGAACCGACCGACCAAGTGATGTCATACATTCCATATAAGGAAATATTTCACATGATCTGATCACATTTAAGTATGTCTCACCCATGTCTACCTGATGCACTGCATTACAAATTCATCGAAGTGTAAGGCCCCTGGGCTGTGAGGCAAAGGGGCTGAGAGCGGGCTAGCTGATATAGCAAGATAAGAGCGGGTAAGGCTGAAAGCTTAGCTGATAGCAGCTAAAAGAGTCCTTAACTCCTACCAAGTGCACACAACCCAATTCTATTGAGAGTACACACGAAGTGGCAGGAAGGAAAGGAACTAAAGATTACATAATAAGCGCTATTGATAATAACCAAAGCGGCGCCAATTCTGTAGCCGTTACACGAAGTCTGCACATCTCATCAAAATCCATGTCCTTGAGAGTCAATAGAGTACTCACTATCCAGACTGCTTCACATCTGGATCTGGTTGGGCTTGTCAAATTGCGGCGGGAGGTGGGTGGATTGCAGCAGTCATGTGTTGTGCCATCATGGCTCCAATGTCCAATAGATGCCTTTATCAAAGTCAAATCAAAGTTATATAAGCTCAAAACTAGTAACTATTGCAAGTCTACAACTACTGATTGCTTGGCAAAAAAGGAAGCTTGAAGGAAATAAAGGCATTACCCAACACACTTTTAATAATTATTGACTTGTTACAACAAGTCCAGAAATTTTACAATTATTTATTGTTAGTAACAATAGATATCAATGACAGGTGGCACATAATTAAATGTTAATCAAAGATTCTCATGTGCATATGGCAGAGTGGTTCTTCCGCTGCCACGACGTGATTCTGGGTGTTGATCAGGAGGCTAATGGTTCAATCCCGCCTGGTAATGTTTTATTATTTCTCCGTTTTATTAAAAATAGGTTAGGGTTAGGGTTTTGGGTTTGACGCCGCCATAGGCGGCTCGCGCGAAGCGTGATGTTAGGGTTAGGGGTTTGGGTTAGGGTTTGGCGCCGCCGCAGGCGGCTCACGCAAAGCGCGAAATTTAGCGGTTAGGGTTAGGGTTAGGTGCCGCCGAAGGCGGCTCGCGCAAAGCGCGAAAGTTAGGGGTTATGAGTTAGGCATATTTTGATAGCGTAAACAAGGCTTTAGCGTGCCTGCCGACGACTTCCCGGCTTGGGGGACCCCCCAAAGGAGAGGGGAGGGAAGCGGAGGCAGGCCCAAAGTTTACGCGCCTGCGGGATTACAATAGAATAATTATTACACGGTCTTGTTATAACAATAAATAATCGTACAATCTAGTTACTTATAATAACAAGTAGATAATTATTAAATCTGTGTCCTGAGCTCATAAAGGTACCGAGTTCAGGTAGAAGCGCAGAATGTGCTTGAGCAAGGTTATTATGTAGATTATTGGACCAGATAGGGAGCCAACTTGGGACCAACTTCATCAACTTGAGATTGGCGACTTGAGCCAAAGAAAATGGTTCAACCTTTGCTCAAGTTGCATTGAGTTCATATGACTTTTCCTGATGTGTCAGAAAGGCTCAAGCCCTCAAGATACAAGATTGAGCCTATGTGACCCCTTCCAGCTCCCTTTCTGCCCACTTATGTTCCCTTCACCAGCTTCCTAACCTACTTTTCTCCTAACTTGAAGTTCCCACTTGCTCTACCTTCAATTGCTTTTCACTGCGTCGATTTACTAGTGGGAAGTATTCATGCAAATACAGGTCACTCACCTCCTGACTCATGAGCATTCTGAACTTAAAATCGCTGGTGGCAATAATTTTATTGGACCCATGATTCCTGGGCATCTTCAGCACTTGTGGCCTCAGAATTGTTCATTACATCCTAATACCTGTGAATGCTTTACACTCCAATGATTGGTACCGAAAGTATTTTCTAAGATCTTCCAGGTATTGTCACGCAGACCTGCCTCTCAAATATATTATATGATAATCCAAGCTTGAATATTACTGGGATTACAATCATTATGCCGAGTTAATGTACATTAGATTTCAGGCAAATACCATCTACTGGCAGCATTAAGGATAAAGTACTTGCAGGATAGGTATTGATAGTGCAGACTCGGAGCCCTAATACCATCATGTGGCATGTGGCCATGTGGTCAGATTATGCATCATTCCATAGAATCGGACTGAATGAGTTCATTTGACAGGCATATATATGAATGATGGTTGTTGTGCATTCTTGTCTTTTGCCCATCATGTCTCAACACGTCCCAGTACAAACAGTCAGAGAACAAAGCGATAACAGGTATGAACACAGGATTTGTGACTGGTCTGGTACTCACTGATAAATGCTTCCATCTAGATTCTTTCCTGGTGCTCACAATTTTTTGATCAATGAGTCACAGTTTGTTCAGGACAATTCCACTACTATCAATAACTACCACCCAACAAGCCCAAGTAGGCGACTAGTTCCTCAAGCATGAGGAAACTGACTTTTTTTTTTAGGGAAAGACATCAAGCAGAAACTTCGAGAGGAATTGAAGTTTGTTGAAAATGCAGGAATTGATAATGATAAGATCTGCTTGCCAGACACAAGAAGAGAGATTATCAAGGATATCACTGATTGGGTCCAATGACAACACATCCAGGACATATATACTTTGTGGTGAGGCTGGCACGGGAAAGTCTGCCATTGCCCATACAGTTGGGAAAGAGCTTCAGGAACATCAACTTCTTGTTGCATTTTTTGCCTTTGACCGGTCATTGCTTGAGAGTCGGACACCTAGCAATGCCTTGCGCAATATTGCTAATATTCTGGGGGTACGTGACCATGACTTTGCAGAAGGATTGTTCCAGGCCTTTAAAGAAGAACCTACTCTTTCAGGAAGTACAAGTATTCAAAGACAATGGGAAAAGCTCATTGTTGGACCTGCTCACAGGGTTGACCCATCCAAACAAGTAGTCATTATATTTGATGCTTTGGATGAATCTGGTCCCCAGATGCCAGATGAGCCAAGAGATAGGCTGCTCTCAGTGTTGATGAGTGGAAAACGAGATCTTCCATCCAATTTTCAGGGCTTTGCAACATCTAGACTGGAAAATGATGTAATAGTTTATGTGGACAAGTTCATAAAAAGGGACTCCTGCAAAAGTTCAGAAGATGACTGACATCAAAGGGACAGATGAAGATATATACAAATTTGTGGTAAAAAAAAATGACAAGTCAGGTAGGAGGGCTAGGTATTCTAGAAGATTCCCAGTGTAGGTGTTGAAACTAGATTACCGCTTATGAGTCGTATCTAATCAGTAATGTGAGTCGACTAGACGCACTTGCTATACGATCAATGAACTGTCGATATATGCTATGTTGAAACTCACCCTCAAACACTGGACACAGCCTCTACGCAGGTTCGTATAGATGTAGTCAATTATGCCATTCGCTATTAGTCTTATGATACATAGTTTGTACGCTGCCTTGCAGTACCTATGAACAATACCTATAGAATTACCATATGGACTCCACCTTCTAGGGTACATTATGCACATGTATATGCACTATGTTTAGCAGTACGACTCAAGTAGACTCATACATTGTTATAGGGTTTATTATATTCTGTAGTATAAATACTGTAGATATTTTCCTGTAACAATAACCAAGAATCCTACTATTCGTCTGGACACTTGTTCTGCTCTCAACAAGCACTCTTACAACTCCTGTAACATCCTTACACTCTCAGGTGAGTATGCTGTCGACCTTGTGTTGACTGACCGCTGTTTCTACAGGTTATGGGCCCCGGATCGCTTCAACACATGTTGTGCCCTCCATTGTGCTTACTGCACTTGGTTAGACAGTGTTCAATGAACGTCCAACGCTCATTCCTGGAGTGTACGAAGTTCGCGTGTTGTGCATAGCTGGTCATGGTACATGGTAACATTCATGGATCGCATTTCTCTCCATTCCTGCATTGTTCAAAAATATACATGACTTTGCACACTGACACAAACATGTATTTACATAGGCACCCGATGATTGAACAAACTGTTTAAGGGCTTTGCTGTGATGGCATTCCCTTTAGGGTTTTATTCCCTGCCAGGTAGACTTGGGGTCACCGCTATAATAGCCATAAAAGCGTTCATGTGCATCCGCTGGCAAACTGCGAATGATCATTGGGTTCTTGGCCTCCGTAGAATAATTGTACATACACATTACCTACCTGCTGCTTGCCTTAAGTTCTTCACATGCTGAAGGGATACTGTTCGATTGTGCTGCAAAGCACATCTGAACGTTGACTGCACGCATATTCTTGGCATTCAGTTACCCTATTTGTGTTCCGATCAACTTAAGTGACTGAGTCCGAATTGGAATGATCGGATCGGTGGATGGAAAATGGATGGATAATTATATGCGATCAACACTGAAAACACTTGTCATGGGTTTCCAACTTTGTTGTTGTGATCTGTGTTCATAACTTGTGGAAGCACGTCACTGACTGTTGCTCTACTTTTTCTAGAACCTTATCAAAACATGTCTCTCTCAAACCTCTCTAGTGTTCCTCTCCTCAATGGGGCTAACTACCCCTCCTGGTCCAGTTCAATGACAGCGCTCCTTAGAGCCTCTCGTTGTTGGTCTGTTGTCGTTGGACGAATGCCTCGCCCCAAACCAACATACCAAAAACCCACATCCGACGAAATTGCTGCAAGGACTTACAGGGCCAATGAAGATATTGAGACCACCACTGCCGAACGGCAGAAAGAGATTGATGACTGGGACAGCATTGACGACCAAGCCATGGGCTTAATTGCCCTCCGACTTCCTGACGACATCAGGGCTACTGTCCTAAAGTCTGACTCTGGTGAAACTTGGGACGAAATCAAAAAGATCTATGGCAAACCCGGCTCTGCCGGCACTTTTGGCATCTTCAAAGAGGCCATTAACTTCCAAATCGACGGAAGAAACGACCCTACTCTCGCCCTAGCATCTTTGAACTCCACCTTCTCCCGCCTTGACGGCTCTGGTCTTATCCTTCCCGAACCGGTAAAAGCTATGATCCTCCTAGCTGCTCTTCCTACTCAATGGGATAATCTTGCGATGACAATCCTTTCTCGAGATGCTACTCTTCTTACTCCGTCCAACATCATGCCAATCATTCAGGACGAGTACCGCCGCCGCCAATCCAACGCTACCTCGCTTGCGGCCCGCATCTCCGGCATCAAACGTCAATCTGACTCCAAGTCTTCTTGGAATGATCAGAAAAAGAAGAAAGACACTAAGAAGGGAGCGCCTTACCCGGCAAGCAAACCTTCCAATGACTCGTCCTCTTCTTCTGACAAAGACAAAAAGACACGCTGTGGAAAGAAAGGAGGAAAAGGCAAAGAAAAGGCTCATGAATCGGCTGAAGTGGAGACTTCCAATGTCTCTAATTTCGCCACCTGCCTTGCCTCGCGCATTAACGACAGCTTCCTCCGTGAAGCCTCCCACAACTCCGTCCTTGACAGGATGAAGATTGAGGAAGTAGAGGTCAATCTCTCTGATCACCTTTGGCCTCAGACCAAACTCGAAATGGACATTGACGAGGAAATGTATGGCTCTGGAGATGTGCGCCTTATTTTCTGGCAAGCTTCCCTTAATAGTTTTAAGGAAAAATTCACTGACCAATTGCACTCATTACAACAGATGTTCAATAATATGGCTGGAATATTGAACGGTCCAAATGGACCTTATGTATCACATTCTCCACGCTTCTTGAACTCTGTACCTCCTAGTGAGGGTAAATTAAATAAAATGGTTTCTAATGATGTGCATGGTGCGAATAAGAACCTTAGTCAGATATTTAACACATGGCTGCTTGATTCCGGTGCATCTGGATATTTTACCCCTTATCGGCAAGACTTTGTGTCTTATAAAAAAATTCACACATCTGATACCTGTCCAGACTGCTGACAAACGTACGTCAACCTTTATTGAAGGTGCCGGAACAGTCTACATAAGGCATGACAACGGCGAAGGAAAAATCCTCACGACTAAGTTACACCCAGTGTTTTACCAACCGCATTGCACACACCGACTTCTATCTGTTGGTTTATTAAATTGACAGGGTTGCTACACAACTATTAATGTTGAGAAATCAGTTATTCGTAAGACGGATGATGACTCAATAATCATGACCTTATATCCCAATAACGACAGGGATAATATTCACTGGCTAAAGGCCGATGTAGTGAAATCTGAGATAGGCATGATATCATCTCCTAATGATTTTAACACCTGGCATAACCGTTTTGCACATCCCGGTGATGTCGTATTACGCAATGCTCCTGGAAATGTCAATGGACTACCTAAGTTGTCAATACCAGATAAAGAATCTCCATGCAAAGGTTGCGCGCTTGGAAAGGCTGCCTCCAAAGCATATCCTAAGTCTGAGAAACAAGCATCCAACCCTATGGATTTAATTCACGCAGATTTGGTTGAAATTCCAACCGTATCTTATCATAAATTTAAATTTGTGATCACTCTGCTGGATGACTGCTCTTCTCATGCTACTTCGATCATGCTGCGACAAAAATCAGAAGCGTTTCAAGCCTTCAAGGATTTCAAATCTTGGGCTGAAAAACAAACTGGATGCAAACTTGTGCGTTTCCGCATTGATCGAGGGGGAGAACTTATCTCAAAGGAATTTACTTCCTTTCTCAAGTCTGAGGGTATTGATATTCAAATGTCCGAACCTTATGTTCATCAACAGAATGGTAGAGCGGAACGTATCAACCATACACTCATGGAAAAATCCGAAGCCATACGACACCATGCATGCTGCCCGGAGTCCTGGTGGCAATTTTCATATTCCACAGGAGTACATGTGTACAACCGCACACCGATCCGTCGATTGAACTGGAAGACACCAATTGAAGGTTTTCTCAAAAAGAAGCCTGATGTCTCGTACTTCAGAACCTTTGGCTGTGGCGCTTATGTCTTTATTCCTATTGACAAGCGAAAAAAATAAACAATCCCCACACTCTGAAGCGATGACTTTCATTGGATATGACCAAGGAAGCAAAGGATATCTATTCATGCGTAGCAATAATTCCATAGTGCATGCTGCACAAGCAACTTTCTATGAGAAATGGTTTCCACGGTGCAAATCTGAATCTGATTCTGGAGTAAAACCCGCTATACCTGTTGCCCCCACGCCTGTGAAACCTTCGCAACCTTCAAATGGTAATGGTGCAGACATTCCATTTGATCCGGAATTCCCGGAAGATCAACCACAACCGTTTACTGAACCGGATAATGGACCGCACAGCCCACCAGCTGGCCCAGATCCAGATCTGCCTGGTGAAGATGATGCTCCAAATCCCAATCCTCCGGTACCCTTGACAGTGAAATGATACCGGCTAAACACGAAGCCACTAGGAATAATCCTGATAATTGGATTTCTCCAACATCATATCGTCATTTACCATCTGCTGAAAGAAAGAAATGGGATCAAGCATGCAAAGATGAGATCGATGGTTTGAAGAAACGAAATGTCTTTGAAGTAGTTGATCTACCAAAAGGTCGCAAACCTATCCGTTGTCGATGGGTTTTTACTAAAAAATCTGACGGTCGCTATAAAGCCCGACTCGTAGCAAAAGGTTTTTCACAAGTAGAAGGTGTGGATTATAATGAGTTGTTCTCACCGGTCGCCCGGTTTGAAACTGTATGAACTCTCCTAGCTTTAGCCGCATTAGAGGACTGGGAAATCCAGGCTCTTGACGTCAAACAGGCTTTTCTATATGGCAAGCTAGATGAAGAGATCTACATGGAACAACCTAAAGACTTCATTAAAGAAGGCACACCAAAAGTATGGCGGTTACATTGTGCATTATACGGACTGAAACAAGCTAGCTTATCCTGGTGGAAGGAATGTAACGCCTCCATGGGAAAATTGGGATTTAAGCGCTGCTCTTCAGATGCTGGTGTATACGTCTTTAAATCAAATGGCAAAACCGTAACTGCCATCATCTATGTTGATGACGCCCTCTTTCTTGGCAAGGACAAAGATCTTGTTCTTAAAAAGAAAAACGAGTTTATGAAATTATGGGAATGTCGTGATCTAGGAGAACCAACTGAGTTCCTTGGAATGCAGATTACACGGGATCGTTCCAAATGTGTCTTAACACTTGACCAACAACCTTATCTTCGAAAGGTCATAGAACGTTTTGGACTGACTAATGCCAAAGTCACCCCAACCCCATTACCTTCATCCTGGGTTCCTCGTGCAAACACTGGTTGTGTAGATGCCAAACTTAGACAACACTTCCAAAGCGTAATTGGATCTTTATTGTATCTGATGCTATGCACCCGACCCGACATTGCTTATGCCATTATAAAACTCTCACAGTATTCGGCGAATCCAAACCCAGACCACCTGGCCAAAGCACTTTACATTGTGCGCTACTTAATTGGGACTTCTACTTACGTACTTGTCTTTGATGGTAGATCTGACCATGGCTTCTTAGCCTATTGTGATTCTGACTGGGCGTCAGATCCAGATGATCGAAAATCCCATACCGGGATGATTATCAAACTTGCCACAGGTCCAATCTGCTGGACTTCTCACAAACAGAAAACAGTTGCTCTTTCATCGACTGAAGCTGAATATAGAGATGTCCACAAGTCCAAGTCTTCACAAGTACTCGCAGGTAAGATCCGTGGGAAAACCCGCAAGTATGTGACTCGCGGATCCCAGGATTCGTTTCCCACGGGTCAGGTGCGGGTCACAAGTCAGACATTTGCAATTTTTGGTTGACTTGCAAGTACTTGTGTGACTTGTGCAAGCAATATGAACTCATATATTTGTTGTTGGTGATCAACACTTACAGTAATTAATAGTATCATATTTATTATAGTACTTATCAAGTACTGCCACACATGTTTGAGGTTGTAGACAGCTCACAGCGACTGAGCGCTTATTTTAGCGCCCAATCGCCGTGGGCTGTCTACAATCCAAAGCCTAACTGTCAGTACATTTTTACTTCATACCATAGTATGAAATTAGTGTAACAAGTAAAGTACAGGTTCTTAATAGCATTATACACTGTACAATCACTGTATGCAAGTAAATAATGGTAAATACTTGTGAATATAGCTGTAACTACTTGATTAGTGTGCAGATCCACAAGTACTTGTGAGACCCGCAAGTACTTGCAGATAATACTTGCGAGTCAGTGACCCGTTTCCCACGAGTCAGCCGCGGGTCACGAGTCAGGCCTTTTAGGCCACGAGTACTTGCGCTCCGGATCCAAGTATACTTGGATCCGGACTCGTGGACATCTCTAGCTGAATATATGGCTTTATCTGATTCGTGTAGACAACTCATGTGGCTTAAGTCTCTCTTTTCTGAGATCGGAATTACTATTGCTGTATTGCCCTTATGTGGTGATAATCAAGGATCAATCTTTCTAGGATCTAATCCTGTACAAGAAAGAAGAACCAAGCATATTGATATACGATATCATTATATCAGAGAACGCATCGAATCAAAAGAAATAGAACTCTTCTATGTTCCTACTGATGATAATGTGGCAGATCTTCTCACGAAGAATCTTGCACTTGTCAAGTTTCAGAAATTCCGTAACAGTCTAGGAATTCTCTTTAACTGATTCGTCATAGACTGTGCAATATGTCTATAAACTATAATGCCGTTTAAAGTCGATAAAAAATTATACTTCTTAGCTACAATTCTTAGCGAGGGGGAGTGTTGAAACTAGATTACCGCTTATGAGTCGTATCTAATCAGTAATGTGAGTCGACTAGACGCACTTGCTATACGATCGATGAACTGTTGATATATGCTATGTTGAAACTCACCCTCAAACACTAGACGCAGCCTCTACGCAGGTTCGTATAGATGTAGTCAATTATGCCATTCGCTATTAGTCTTATGATACATAGCTTGTACGCTGCCTTGCAGTACCTATGAACAATACCTATAGAATTACCATACGGACTCCATCTTCTAGGTACATTATGCACATGTATATGCACTATGTTTAGCAGTACAACTCAACTAAACTCATACATTGTTATAGGGTTTATTATATTCTGTAGTATAAATACTGTAGATATTTTCCTGTAACAATAACCAAGAATCCTACTATTCGTCTGGACACTTGTTCTGCTCTCAACAAGCACTCTTACAACTCCTGTAACATCCTTACACTCTCAGGTGAGTATGCTGTCGACCTTGTGTTGACTGACCGCTGTTTCTACAGTAGGGTCCTTGCCACAAAAGCAGAAGGGTATTTCCAATGGGCATCCACTGTTTGCAAAGAACTCCGTGGGGGTGGGAAGGGAGGCATATCAGTCCAGATATGTTTCCAAGGATTCATGGCTACAGCCCCTGGGAGTAACAAGACCTTAACACCCCTTGATAAGCTGTACATGACCATACTTGAACAGTGTTTTGACCAAGAGGCAATGGAAAGATACCAGGATGTGATGTGCCTTGTATTATCTGTATTTGAACCACTTTCAAGGACCTCATTGAAAAGGATTCAAATCATGTGTCCTCAGCATCAGAGTAGAAACAGAGATGGAGAGAGAAGGGATACTACTATTGATGCAGTGGTCTGTTTTCTGGGATCTCTCTTTGCTGGTGTGGATATGTTGGACACTCCAGTAAGGCCTGTGCACACATCCATCCGGGACTTTCTTTTAGATGATGGTCACAGTGGAAAGTTTGCCGTCGATACTTATCAAGGGCACACCACCTTGGTATGGGGTTCACTCCATCTGATGATGAAGGATTTACACTTCAACATGTGTGATCTTAAAAGTTCTTATGTGTTCAATGCAGAGGTGGAAGATATGAAAAGATAGGATAGCCAAAGGAATTCCACAAGAACTTGAATATGCAAGCTGTTTTTGGGATGAACATCTATTTCAAATCAAGGTGGATGAGGGTCTGATAACCTTGTTAGAGGAATTTTGGTACAAATCCTCTCTATTTTGGTTGGAAGTCTTGAGTGTATTGCAGAGGATACATGTGGTGTCGCGAGCAATTGAAAATGTCCGGAAATTTATTGGGTCAGGAGATAAGGTATGTAAACTTTGAGTATTGAGGAGAGTTTTTGGGTTGACCAGTATTAAGGCAAAGCAGAAAATTTACAAAATTAGAGATTCTAAGAAAGCATCTTTTTAGAGGTGCGGCAAGTGTTCAGGAGAGGCAGAAAAAGGTAGGATGACATCAGCAGCGCCTAAATGAAGGGAGCTGACAACCATGTAACAGGATCAAGGAAGAAATAGTTTTCAGACATTATTGAATGAGACTCAACAGTTTGTGAGAGTATTTGGACAGGCCATCACAGACTCAACACCACGTCTTTATCTATCTGCAGTAGAGATGTCCACGAGTCCGGATCCAAGTATACTTGGATCCGGAGCGCAAGTACTTGTGGCCTAAAAGGCCTGACTCGTGACCCGCGGCTGACTCGTGGGAAACGGGTCACTGACTCGCAAGTATTACTTGCGGGTCTCACAAGTACTTGTGGATCCGCACACTAATCAAGTAGTTACAGCTATATTCACAAGTATTTACCATTATTTACTTGCATACAGTGATTGTACAGTGTATAATGCTATTAAAAACCTGTACTTTTAATTTCATACTATGGTATGAAGTAAAAATGTACTGACAGTTAGGCTTTGGATTGTAGACAGCCTACGGCGATTGGGCGCTAACATAAGCGCTCAGTTGCTGTGAGCTGTCTACAACCTCAAACATGTGTGGCAGTACTTGATAAGTACTATAATAAATATGATACTATTAATTACTGTAAGTTTTGATCACCAACAACAAATATATGAGTTCATATTGCTTGCACAAGTCACACAAGTACTTGCAAGTCAACCAAAAATTGCAAATGTCTGACTTGTGACCCGCGCCTGACCTGTGGGAAACGGATCCTGGGATCCGCGAGTCACATACTCGTGGACATCTCTAATCTGCAGTACCATTTATCCCAAAGGAATCAATTCTTGAACAGGTTTATGGTCAACATTTGAATTGCTATATTTCTTTATGTAATGGACATAATGATGGGTGGTCTTACTTGCAAAGTGCACTGCTTGGGCACACTGCTAGAGTGCAGTCAGTTGCATTCTCTGTAGAGGGCAGAAGGATTGTGTCTGGCCCTTCTGACCACTCAGTGAGAGTCTGGGATGCAGAGAGTGGGAAACCAGTGGGAAAGCCCTTGCAAGGTCATACTAGCTCTGTCATGTCAGTTGCATTCTCCCCAGATGGCAGAAGGATTGTGTCTGGCTCTGAAGACAAGTCAGTGAGAGTCTGGGATGCAGAGAGTGGGAAACCATTGGGAAAGCCCTTGGAGGGTCATAATTGGAGTGTCAACTCAGTTGCATTCTCCCCAGATGGCAGAAGGATTTTGTCTGGCTCTTCTGACTACTCAGTGAGAGTCTGGGATGCAGAGAGTGGGAGACCAGTGGGAAAGCCCTTGGAGGGTCTAACTATGTCATGTCAGTTATATTCTCCCCAGATGGCAGAAGGATTGTGACGGGCTCTTCTGACAAGTCAGTGAGAATCTGGGATGCAGAGAGTGGGAGACCAGTGGGAAAGCCCTTGGAGGGTCATACTAACTCTGTCATGTCAGTTGCATTCTCCCCAGATGGCAGAAGGATTGTGTCTGGCTCTGAAGACAACTCAGTGAGAGTCTGGGATGCAGAGAGTGGGAGACCAGTGGGAAAGCCCTTGGAGGGTCTAACTATGTCATGTCAGTTATATTCTCCCCAGATGGCAGAAGGATTGTGACGGGCTCTTCTGACAAGTCAGTGAGAATCTGGGATGCAGAGAGTGGGAGACCAGTGGGAAAGCCCTTGGAGGGTCATACTAACTCTGTCATGTCAGTTGCATTCTCCCCAGATGGCAGAAGGATTGTGTCTGGCTCTGAAGACAACTCAGTGAGATTCTGGGATGCAGAGAGTGGGAAACCAGTGGGAAAGCCCTTGGCGGGTCATACTGACCAAGTCAGGTCAGTTGCATTCTCCCCAGATGGCAGAAGGATTGTGTCTGGCTCTGGTGACAGCTCAGTGAGAATCTGGGATGCAGAGAGTAGGAAACCAGTGGGAAAACCCTTCAAGGGTCATACTTACTCTGTCAACTCAGTTACACTCTCCCCAGATGGCAGAAGGGTTGTGTCTGGCCCTTCTGGCATGCCAGTGCAAATTCATGATGCAAACATTGACAAACTTCCAAATGAACATATAGACTCTATCTTACCCACTCAACCCTCCCCATACTCCAACCAGATCAATTATGAATTACCTCTTCTAACTCCTGGCCCCACCACTCCCTTGATGATGCAAGGCTCATCTGTTGAAACTAGATTACCGCTTATGAGTCGTATCTAATCAGTAATGTGAGTCGACTAGACGCACTTGCTATACGATCGATGAACTGTTGATATATGCTATGTTGAAACTCACCCTCAAACACTAGACACAGCCTCTACGCAGGTTCGTATAGATGTAGTCAATTATGCCATTCGCTATTAGTCTTATGATACATAGCTTGTACGCTGCCTTGCAGTACCTATGAACAATACCTATAGAATTACCATACAGACTCCATCTTCTAGGGTACATTATGCACATGTATATGCACTATGTTTAGCAGTACGACTCAAGTAGATTCATACATTGTTATAGGGTTTATTATATTCTGTAGTATAAATACTGTAGATATTTTCCTGTAACAATAACCAAGAATCCTACTATTCGTCTGGACACTTGTTCTGCTCTCAACAAGCACTCTTACAACTCCTGTAATACCCTTACACTCTCAGGTGAGTATGCTGTTGACCTTGTGTTGACTGACCGCTGTTTCTACATCATCAGCCCACCAGGATATTACAAATGTTTTCCCATCTCTGGTTACCTTCTGCTCCCACCCTGAGCACTATCTGTCATATCCACAATTCCCATTCTCAACTTTCCACCTTACCAATGAGGGCTGGCTTTGTGGCTCCAGCACATTGTTACTTTGGATTCCCCTTCACCTTCGACAAACACTTCTATTACCTCCCTTGCAGTTGGTGATAGATTTAAATACTGAAATAAACACTCTCAATGTTCAAAATTTTTGTACATGGCAATGATTGGGTGAGATGTTACAAACAATCTCCCCTCTAATGGTATTTACTACTCTGCAAGTGTAATGCCTGCTCTGTTAACCTAGTATCCGCCCTTGGATTTTCCTTGATTATTTCAATATTTGCCTACCACTACCACCTCTGGTGGAAGTTGCAAAAATTCACCATGACAGGGAACATACAGTTACACTGTACACCGTTGCCAGCTCCACCTATGCGCAAATCACCACTAATCTGACTTTCTCTCATTCCCATCATTAGTTATTACAACTGTTATTTGGGTATTTACGTGTAGGTATGTGAAAGGTGCTATAAAACAACCTAACAAAAAACACTACCGCACCTAACCAGACTATTGATATGTCAGGGAGCGAGGGCGGGTTGTCAGAGATTCCCCGAGGGAAAGTCTTGTAATATCGGATGTACGCGCGTAGGGTTTTAAAGTGCGGTGCACAAACCGACAACTGCACTGCACTGAACCGTGGTGAGGGTAAATAAAGGTTGCACCGGTGCAGCGGTTTGCATCCGGTGCGGTTTGCGGTTCTTGGAAATTGAAGAATTTGCATAACTGATCAAAACCGGTGGTAACTGGTGGTCAACTGGTGCAATTTACATAATGAAAATAATTTATTAACTGTGTTTTTCAAGCCTGACTTTATGCATTGTAAAGTAGATGTGATCTGGTAATCAAAATTTTAATTGTATACAGCTCACAGGCGCCCATGTGCCACATTTGATTTGGGCGCCTGTGAGCTGTATACAATCAAAATCTTGATGACCGCATCAAATTTACTTTATACTAATGTAAGAATACCTTTATACACTGTTCATAAGTAGAGATTATTTTATTAGGCAACACTACAGGGTATATGATGTTTTGAAACTGGTATAACCGCCGTTTTTTACCGGTTCCGCACCAGTTTGCACCGGGTTATTGCCAAACCGCATAACTGCACTGAACCGGCACCGGTGAGGCGGTTCTTATCAGTTCAGTGCAAGGTTTGCTGAAATTTAAAAAATATACCACCGGTGCAGTTATCGGTTTGCCCAAAATGGCTGACAAAACCGAACCGCACCGCACTTTAAAACTCTATATGCGCGCGACTGCTCCAGGTTCAAGACTGTAGCGCTAACGTGGGTAACTAAGCCTAGACAACTCTTAGAACTAAGTCGAGAGAAGCCTAGTTGGGGTGTACGAGTGTACGAGGGAACCAGGTGTGTATGTCCAAATCAATTAACCAAAACCAAAACCAATACAACAAAACTAAGATTCTCCTAGGCAAACTCTGGCTCTAGCTAGAATAGTAATCTCGAGGTTTGTCAACAACCCTAGGCAAACTCTGGCACTAGCTGCTGTGATGCCGTAAAGTCCTCGACCAAACTCTGGGCCAAGCTACGATATTGTGAGTGAACTTAATCACTAGGAACTCATACCACAATCTTATTGGCTTGTCTAACTTTGTGAAGAAGTCAACTAAGGAACCCTCACTCTGGAGCTGAATAATCCCTTACTAGAAGCCGTCCCCTCTAAGGAAGCAACTAGATTTGAGTTGATCTGGAGTTCGAGAGAACTCTACACACTTAAATTTGATCAAGATAATAATGGGCTTTGCGAAGCGCGTGAAGTTTATTACTTTCTTAAGATAACCAAGTCAGGAGGCGTCACGCTACTGATCCCGTGGGGACGTTCTACGGAGCACTGGTCTTAGCAGTCAAGTTGAGGGCAAGAAACTTGTCTTATTGAATAAATATATCTGACTTATATACTGAGTAGAGAGAGTTTAATACAAAAAATAGATGAAACAGATACGGAGAGAGATGGAAAGAGAGTGGAACAGAGGAATCTGGTGTAAGGATCTAGGCGGATCCTTATTGCGACGGGTTGATGTACTATCTCGAATAGAAGCGGCGGAACGTTTCCGACGGGATGATTCGATGATAGTGTACTCGATCTGGGAATAGCGACGACGTGAAACGTACGAGCGGAATCCGGAAGTGTAATAGAATGAACCGTACGAGTAAGCCTAGGAACGGAATAGGTTTCCGACTCTAAGGGTAGGACCCGCTGGGCGCAAGCGTTTTCGAATACGAGTTATTGGCGGCGGCAAGTCGAGCGGAAGCTGACTTGATAGAGCGCAATGAATCGGAATCGAAGAGAGTATATTGCGGAGTGAAGAAAACGATAGAGTGAAGAAATAGAGCAAAAGAAACTGATAAGTCGGGAAATGAGTCGGTAACTGGGGGGTTGTTTCAATATAGCAAATCTAGAGTATCAGAGATATCGACGAGTATTTAAGAGTAAGGAGGATATACAGGGTCGTGAAAAGTACGTAGACAATCAGTTAAGGTGAAAGGGAAAGTACTACAAGGGACGAGCGGGAACGGAAATAATACAAGGGCATATCTCGGAATGGAACAAGGCAAGTGGAGAGACGGAAAGGTAGTGAGTAAGACTTGTGGAAGAGTTAGTAATAGGTAATTATGGCGGTTGTGATTGCGCCATCGAGAAGAAGTCGGGAGCGGAACTAATGGGATAAGTCGGGAGAGCGGAACCGACGGAATGAAACGAGAATAGAGCGGGAGTACGGGGCATGACATTACCCCCCCCTTCAGGCTCCGAGCCCTCGAGGAGTAGGACTCGTATGTGATTGTGACTCGGGTGCTATCGGCGTCGTCGGGATACGTAAGAATGCTCCCGAGAGAAGCTTCTCCGATCGTCGAGTCATGCAGGGTTGAACTTTTTGGTGGCTGAGTAATAACTTCTCCTTCTCTAACCACCACCTGCATCGCTGCTGATCGTCCTCGACTGTACAATGTCTGAAGCCGCCCACCGCTCTGCTTGCTTTAAAATCCACAGCGTCGAAACTTCGTTTATCCTAGAACATGCTGGCATTTTCGAATCCACTCGTGCTGAAGTGAGATGTTCCTTATGTCGAGAAACCGCTAGCGCCTGCATCCGACCCGACGAATCCCTTACTTGTAACTTGTGTCACAAGCGCAAGAAACAATGCGACTTTTTTACTCTCCTTCGGTTCTGCGCGTACGCGAATCTGGAAGGAATTCATGTATCGGAAGCTGTTGCTCGATTGCGCGGGGCTCCCAAAATCCTAGACTTCCCTGCAGAATTGTACAAGAAGGCGTTGAAGGTTTTAGAGGCTCGGAGTAATCGTCCCAGTGAATTGGGCCGCATTATGGATGAACGGGAGCGTCTGTTTCCACAGGCTGACGAGGATACTGAGAGATTGAGGGAGTTCATAGCGACGGACAGGGCGCAAGATCCCAGTCGTGGTGGAGTTGTCGTCGAGAAACGTCGGAAACACCCCAAGAAGATGAAGAAGGCGAAGAATCCGGAGAAGTTGCGCGATGTTCCTTCATCACAGTCGCATGATCGTCACGGCCCTCTTCGTGTTCTCATCCCAGCACTTCCGCGAGTTGCCGCTCCCGTTCCTCTTGCTCCTATTCCGTTACCAACCATTGTTTCCCCAACTTCACCCCCTCATCCTTCTTCTTCGACGGACCCTTCTCTACGAACCAAGCGTGCGGCTCCCGTAGAAGCTGACTCGAACCGCAACGTTCGACCTCGCTTAGACAACTCTATTCCATTGGCTCCTACCCGCGCTCCTGTCGATATGGGTAAGATGATTCCCCATGTCCCCCTTCCCTCGCAGGACTTGAACGCCCAATTCCACTCTCGAGGGTATAACTTGGAGCAGCAATCCTTCCTGGCGGATTTTGTTGGTAATCATCGCTCGACCGTCCAGGAACTTCAAGAGGAGCGGGATCGTGCAGCGCGTTATCGCTCGGAGAGGGATCACTTGCGACAGGAACTCGCTGAGGTAACTTCTCGTAGTGCGGGTTTCGAAGCGGAAGCGCACGTAGAACGTACTCGTGCAGAACTGCTTGCCGTGCAGTTGAAGGAGTCGACCTCGTCATCCGCGATGTTGCGGAAGGAATTCTTGAAATCCAGGGAACGGACTAAGGAACTTGAGCAGCGGCTTGCTGTGAGGCCCCCAATGGTAACGGATTCGGAGGAGTTCTTGCATTTGGAAGAAGTGAGTATTCTTCTGGGCAATTATCTTACCGCTCCCTGACTTTTCCACTCGCAGGAGAATCGTCGTTTACGCGCCTCAGAGGATCACCTTCGCGAAGAGCTGAAGCGGGCGGAAGGAACTTTCGAGGCTATCCAGAGTAATCATGAAGAAGTGTTGCGTCGGAACGATCGCATTGTGGAGGCAAGTCGTCGAGTTCAATGGGGGAAGGAAGCTTTGGAATCTCAGTTGCGCGAGGCTCGGTACGAGATGAGTGCCTTGGGAAACATGCTGAAGAGTGCCGCTGGTTCCTCCAACGATTCCTTGGTCCGAAAGCTTCAGTCCGACCGGGAACTTTTGATACTGGAGCGCAACATTGCGCTCGAGTATGCGCTCATGCTCCGCCAACTGGATCTTCCCGGGTTCATCAACCGATTCGAGCAACGCGTAACGGAACCCGTGTTCCGATTGTACAACTTGTTGAGCGTTTCCGACGATCCCGCCGTGGCCGATTCTCCTCTGTTTGTCGAAGCGCATTCCGCCCTTTCCGACGCCATTCCTTCCATTACTAACGAAGCTTGTCGATCCCAATTGGCCCTTCGTATGGTTCTGGAAGACTTCGATTTGCAGTACCCGCACGTTCGCCGACTTCTGCAACGTTCTTCCAGCCATCGTAGTGAGCAAACGTTGGCCAGAAATGCCGGCTTTGAAGCGGTGATTTCATCCATCGAGCCTGTATTTGATCAGGATCGTACAATCCGGTACGGGCGCTTTCTACAATTCACCCCCGACCTCTTCCCGTTGCAAAACCTTCGTGACGCCCAGGGTTCCTCCCTCCGCGAGGCGATTAGGGGGTTACTGGATGGGTTAGATGTCGTGGCCTATTCCCCCAGCTCGCCAGTTCTTCCCGGAACCGTCAATTCCTCCGTGAATTACTCGCCGCTCGCCAATCCTTCCTCCTCTCCTGCAGTGCCCGCTGAGCGTGTTATTCCCTCGGCGATGGTTACTGTAGGTACCCAAACGTCGCCCAATGCACCTGAACCACTAGAAGACATGGAAGACCTTGATTATATGAGCGATGGGGAGATTTTCGGTAGTCGCAATGAGGAGGAGATCGAGGTGGATGAACTTGAAGACGAGGATTCTTCGGCTGGAGTCGTCGTTGTCGAGAGTGGGGCGTCAACGGGTATCCTGGATTTGGAGGTTTCCGTGGTCGTGGACGATGGTATGGATGTGGTTGTTGACGCAATCGGTTCCGTGGATGGTAATGCCGAAGTAGTTTCCTCCGTCCCGAGTCCTTCTTTGTTCCTTCCCGACCCCAATAATCCCTTGTTCCTTCCCTCCAGTGAGCCTAGTTCAACCGGTAGTACTTTGCTAGAAACGTCGTAAGGTAATAGAGGAGAAAGTGCGTTACTGTATATACTTAGTCGCTATTGTTTTCTTTTTTTGTATTTTCTTTTTTCTTGTTAATCGTCGTTATCGTGTTTTGGTGTGCTTTGATTGTACATAGATCGTCTGTATATAGGTAATAAGCCAGGAATCTTTTGTTAGAAAGGAATGAATGAAAAGGATTTAGATTGTCTATGAGGCGGAGTTGAATCCGCCGATGTGAGTTGTCGTTTAGGGAGATAGGGAAAATGGAGATTGGTCGGAGTTGCGTCCGCCTGAGTGTGGGGTGTAAGGGTAGGGACTTGACTATTCTTCACCCTCCCTTTCTTCGTCCTGCGCGAGGCTGTCTAGCTTTCGGAGTTGGGCGGGTGTGGGTCCGCGCTTTCTGGGGTGTTCCTGGTGCCATCGTTTTAGCATGTCGAGGGATCCTGCCATTCCCTCCCACGAAACCCATGAGTTGAACGCGGCGTCGTATCCTGTCCATTTAATGAGGTATTCGATTTCCTGTGGTCTCCCTGCTATCGGTCTGGAGTTCTTTATGGTTTCGACCTCGTGCTCCAAGTCGCCTTGCACGTATACGGAGGCGATGTGGAGCCCATAATGCAATGTAAGATGGATGTGGCCACATCCTGCATTGCAATTTAAGATGGTTCTGTCCGCTGCGGCAAATGTGCCTGCATTGCAATGTGGTATATGTCACAGCCTGGCCTTTGAAAAATTACTGAATTAGGGAATTTTTCGCTGTGTGTAACATGAAGCTTGCATCTGCATGTCACATCACAACTGTTTTAGCCAAATTTAGAAATATAACAGTTGGCCATATTAAGCTATGGCTAAAGCGGCGGCGCGGGTACACATTTGATGGGGTCATGTGACTCGCCGATTGCAGGTTTAGATAGCTTCGATAAAATAGGCAATTTACGAGCCTAATTGGGATGTTTCTGTATGGGTAGCTAGCCCAAAAAAGGCTATGGATAGTGTATTAATATTTTAGCACTGTACCTCGATGGATGGGGCACCGTAATGGGTTGGATTGAATGAAAAGATTTAGATTACCTTCGGTCAAAGCTGTACATCACTGCCTAATTGGGAATGCCAGCAAAGCGGCCTAAAAGCCTGCTTGTACAGCAGATATCCTTGCTAATGGGGATGTACATAGTGTCTTTAGATATATCAGAGGTCCCTGAAGCGAAATCACAGCCAGAGCGGCGGTCAAAGCTGTTTTATTACCATATTTAGAATGCCAGCAAAGTGGCCTAAAAGCTTGTTTATGCATGGGTATTCTACCTAATAGCAGTCTACACAGTGTTTATAGATGCACAGTAGGTACCTAGAGCAAAATTAAAGCTGGTATGTGGTGTAATAGTGGCCCTGCTTCGAGGTTTGGGACTGTGGCTGTGCTTTAAAAAATCGAAGTAAAGGTAGGGATGTTTGATATACTAGTGGTACAGGCATGATTTCTACATAGTATATATATACCTGAAGCGAAATTAGAGCATTCTGTGGAGAGAATAAGCTGTAATTGCCAGCTCTAGGCCGGAGGAGGTCAAAGCTGTATGTCCAAATAGGGAAATATATCATTACATACAGGTGGTGTTGAGTCGAAGTTGGGCTCAGTAATGGCATGGCCTCTCAAGGTCTGAGGTTTGGAATACATATCTGAGTAGTGTAGTATACTAGCTACGCCCTCCAGGTGTTATATTTCCCAATATGTGGGCAGGAGGATGTACATGGAGTGATCAATGGTGAGTAACCATCAAAATTCGCATTTTTGAGGAATTAAATACTAATAATGAGTGCCTAAGCGCAGGTAGCACCTCAAAGCTTGGTAGGTAGACTTTACTACATGGTATACACTCGATCCGTGTCCAAGAACCACTAATATGGCACCAGAGGCGATGGTATGTACTGATCTTTATAGATTTTGCCTGAAAACTCGATTTTTTGAGGAATTAGCATAGAATATTGGGGCCTTGAGAGTAGCCAAGAGGCTAAAACGTCGTATATAGACTGTACTACATAGTACTAGACGTCGCCATATGCAAAAACGATTTATAGAGCACCTGAAGCGATGGTATTCCCTGATCTGTATGGATTCTGCCAAAAAATGCGATTTTCAGGACATAAAACATGAATAGAGTACGCTATGGACCTCAGACTATGCTCAAACTTTGAGAATCATGTATTCGAGTCATATATACGCCCGCCAGATTAAAAGGTTTCAGTATATACATCTCAATGTCACGATCTGAACTTTGAGCCAAGTAGAGATATCCTAGAGTGCACTTACCACAGTATCGTTCCATGGAGGTACCCAGATGCAGATATAACACCTGGTAATCGTTGAATTAGATTCGAAGACATGTTTCCCAAGTTTTTGGTTTGATCTGAGACTTGTAGCACACTCTATGCCTGTTTTATTTCCTGAGAATCGCATTTTTTGGCAGAATCCATACAGATCAGGGAATACCATCGCTTCAGGTGCTCTATAAATCGTTTTTGCATATGGCGACGTCTAGTACTATGTAGTACAGTCTATATACGACGTTTTAGCCTCTTGGCTACTCTCAAGGCCCCAATATTCTATGCTAATTCCTCAAAAAATCGAGTTTTCAGGCAAAATCTATAAAGATCAGTACATACCATCGCCTCTGGTGCCATATTAGTGGTTCTTGGACACGGATCGAGTGTATACCATGTAGTAAAGTCTACCTACCAAGCTTTGAGGTGCTACCTGCGCTTAGGCACTCATTATTAGTATTTAATTCCTCAAAAATGCGAATTTTGATGGTTACTCACCATTGATCACTCCATGTACATCCTCCTGCCCACATATTGGGAAATATAACACCTGGAGGGCGTAGCTAGTATACTACACTACTCAGATATGTATTCCAAACCTCAGACCTTGAGAGGCCATGCCATTACTGAGCCCAACTTCGACTCAACACCACCTGTATGTAATGATATATTTCCCTATTTGGACATACAGCTTTGACCTCCTCCGGCCTAGAGCTGGCAATTACAGCTTATTCTCTCCACAGAATGCTCTAATTTCGCTTCAGGTATATATATACTATGTAGAAATCATGCCTGTACCACTAGTATATCAAACATCCCTACCTTTACTTCGATTTTTTAAAGCACAGCCACAGTCCCAAACCTCGAAGCAGGGCCACTATTACACCACATACCAGCTTTAATTTTGCTCTAGGTACCTACTGTGCATCTATAAACACTGTGTAGACTGCTATTAGGTAGAATACCCATGCATAAACAAGCTTTTAGGCCACTTTGCTGGCATTCTAAATATGGTAATAAAACAGCTTTGACCGCCGCTCTGGCTGTGATTTCGCTTCAGGGACCTCTGATATATCTAAAGACACTATGTACATCCCCATTAGCAAGGATATCTGCTGTACAAGCAGGCTTTTAGGCCGCTTTGCTGGCATTCCCAATTAGGCAGTGATGTACAGCTTTGACCGAAGGTAATCTAAATCTTTTCATTCAATCCAACCCATTACGGTGCCCCATCCATCGAGGTACAGTGCTAAAATATTAATACACTATCCATAGCCTTTTTTGGGCTAGCTACCCATACAGAAACATCCCAATTAGGCTCGTAAATTGCCTATTTTATCGAAGCTATCTAAACCTGCAATCGGCGAGTCACATGACCCCATCAAATGTGTACCCGCGCCGCCGCTTTAGCCATAGCTTAATATGGCCAACTGTTATATTTCTAAATTTGGCTAAAACAGTTGTGATGTGACATGCAGATGCAAGCTTCATGTTACACACAGCGAAAAATTCCCTAATTCAGTAATTTTTCAAAGGCCAGGCTGTGACATATACCACATTGCAATGCAGGCACATTTGCCGCAGCGGACAGAACCATCTTAAATTGCAATGCAGGATGTGGCCACATCCATCTTACATTGCAATATGGGAACCACATAGGGTGGTATACGGGGGGTGGCGGTGATGGGATTCGTCGGAATGGATCAGAGTGGTGGGGTTTTAGTCGGTTGACATGGAAGACGTTGTGGATGCGTCGGAGATCACCCGGTAGATCTAGTCGGTATGCATGAGATCCAATACTTTCGAGGATGGTGTATGGTTCCGTCCACTTGTGGTCGAGTTTCTTTGTTGGTCTCCTTGTGCGGATATTTTCCATGTTTAACCAAACTTTGTCGCCTTTCTTCCAGTCTGGTGCTTCCCTTCGTTTCCGGTTGGCGTAGTGTTTGTAGTCCTCGTTTGCGTCGGCAATGTGTTTCTGTAGGGATCTATGAAGTTCCGCTAAATCCTGTGCGAAGGTGTTGGCTTCTGTTGCAGATACTCCCTCCTGTTCTAAATCGATAGTGAGTCTCGGGTGATATCCTTTGTTGGCGAAAAACGGTGAGACTCCCGTTGCCGTGTGAGGGGAGTTGTTGTATACGAACTCCGCGAGCGGGAGTAGATCCTTCCAGTCATTTTGGTCGTAAGCGCAATATACGCGCAAGTAGTATTCGAGCGACTGGTTGACACGTTCCGTCTGTCCATCCGTTTCGGGATGAAACGCTGTTGATAGTCGCGATTCGACGTGTAGGATTCTGGTGAGTTCTTTCCAGAACTGGGAGATGAAAAGAGAACCGCGATCGGATGTGATGTCGGATGGTAGTCCGTGCTTGGAGAAGACATGAGTGATGAATAGAGAGGCAAATGCTGGCGCATCGTCGGTAGTGTGGCATGGGATGAAGATAGCTTGTTTGCTAAGGCGACAAACTACTACCAGGATCGCATCGAATTTTTCGTCTCCGCTGGGCGGCAACTGAGTAATATGGTCTAAAGAGATGGAAGACCATGGTCGTTGTCCGATCGGTAGTGGTTTTAAATTACCGTAAGGCTTCTGTCGATTAGCCTTAGCCCGTTGGCATGGGTGACAGGAGCGGACATAGTCGCGAATGTCTGTAGTGTGATGTGGCCAGAAGAAAAGTTGATTGACCATCTTCTTCGTACGCTTCTCGCCTGGGTGTCCCCTTAGCTTGTGGTCGTGGAAATGCGCTATAACATCGCGTCGCAAATCCTTCGCGTCGGGTACGTAGATACGCTTGTTCTTCATCAACAATCCTCCTATGAAGGAGAAACCGTTATCCTTTCCCGAAGTAATGTCTTCGATGCTGGACTCCATGAACTGGTCCTGCGTCGATTCGCGTATTCTAGAAATCAGTAGATCTTCGTTTAGTAGCTGGGAAGCGTTTAGACGTTCAGGCGGAATAAGGATCCGTTCGTTATGTCCTTTAGCCTGCTTCCGTTCCCATCCCCGCTTCGGATAGACATCCGCCCTTCGTGTCAAGGCGTCGGGTTTCGCTCCTAAGGTTCCTGGGCGGTAGTTGATATTGAAATCGTATCCTGACAGTGTTTCCGCCCATCGCGCTTGGCGGGAAGTGAGTTGTTTCGTAGTGGTGAAGTATTGCAGGTTGTTGTGATCTGAATAAACCTGGATCCTGAATCTCGAACCTTCGCAATAAGCTCTCCATTCCCTGAAGCATGCTACGATGGCTAGTAACTCCTTGTCGTAGATGTCGTAGTTGAGTTCCGCCGGAATCATCGAACGGGTATGGAAGGCGATAGGGTGGATTTCCCCCGTGGATGGATCGAGTTGAGAGAGTATTCCTGCGATTGCCCAGTCGGAAGCGTCGCATTCGAGTATGACGGGTAAGTCGGGATTGAAATGGCCTAGTACGGGGGCGGTAGTGAAAGCTTTTTTCAGTAGTTCAAACGCGTCCTGACAAGCGGAGTCCCAGACCCAAGCTACATCTTTCCGGGTTAGTCTAGTGAGGACCTTGGTAATACCCGAATAGTTATCTATGAATCTCCTGTAGAAGTTGGCGAAACCAAGGAAGGATTGGAGTTCTTTGACATTCCGAGGAGCGGGCCAGTCGAGAATAACGGATACCTTTGAAGGATCCATGGAAATCCCTTTTGGCGATATGATCATGCCTAGGTATTCGACAGTATCAGTATGGAAGAAACATTTCTCTGGCTTAACGTGAAGATTGTTGTCGCGTAGTCTTTGTAATACCGTCCGTACATGCTCCTCGTGTTTGTTCTCGTCGTCGGAAAAGATGAGTATATCGTCTAGGTAGACCACTACGCAAACATCGACGAGGTCGTGGAAGATGTCGTTCATGAAAAACTGAAAGGCTGCGGGAGCATTTGTCAATCCGAAAGGCATAACCAGGTACTCGAAAGCTCCATATCGCGTTCTGAAGGCGGTTTTCCATTCGTGTCCGTCGGCAATGCGCACGTTGTTGTATCCTACTCGTAGGTCAAGTTTGGTGAAGACCTTGGCTTGGCTGAGTCGATCCACAAGAGTTCCGACGAGCGGAAGGGGGTACCGATTCTTTATGGTGAGGCGATTGAGTGCTCGATAATCTACGCAAAGTCGAAGAGATCCGTCCTTCTTTTTTGCGAATAATACTGGCGCTCCCGTTGGTGAACTAGATGATCGAATAAATCCCTTCCCTAGCATCTCGTCGATATAGTCTTTTAGCGATTTAAGTTCCGTAGCCGACATGTTGTAAAGTTTTCCTAGAGTCGGCATGGTGTCTCCTTCCGTCTCGATGCGGATATCATATGGTCGGTGAGGTGGAAGCTCTTTAGCGTCGCCAGGAGAAAATACATCGAGGTAGTCGTGGTATTGTGCCGGTACCAAGTCCTTCCATGCTTGCGCTTCCTTGTCCGCGGTTGTAGAAGCTTTATCCGAAGGATTGTCAGTCTCGGGGTTCGCTGGTTCTCCTAATGTACTGGCTTTAAGGTGTTCCGAATTATTAGCAGGGGACACATGAAGGAAAAATGCAGGAGTCCCGTCTCGAATTAACCTATCCATTGCTGCGGCACCAATCATACTGATTTTTGGTCCTGTCGCGTCGGGATCTGATTCTCTTTCTACCCAAGCGGGACCTTTCCTCCTAAGGTAATCCTTCTTTCTGGAAGCAGCTCCCTTTGGTGTCATCGGTTTTCGCGGAATCTTTCGAGCTTTGGTTGTCGTTTGGTCGGGTGTTGTGTTGTGACTCCATTTCTCTGTTCCTTTCTTCCATTGTCGGATGTCGTCCTCCATTGATTGGAAGGGTTCATCGTTGGGTAAGAGTAGTGGACCGTCTGGATCTTCGTCAAAGGGTAGAGTGGTCGGTTTGTTGGCTGTGTATTCATCCTCGTCGAGGATTTCTTCTATTGTCGTCGCATATTTAGATTCCGAGGGTGTTGGGGTTTGCGTTTTTGTACTTTGGTTTGCTGAATGGGATGTCGGAATGAATGGTTCGTCCATCGTTAATAGGATAGGGTCGTTTGGGTTTCCGTTGAATGGTAGTGTCGTTGGTTGGTTAGATGGGTCGTTATCCTCGTCAAGGGTGTCCTCGATAGTAACTGGGAATCTGGATTTTGAAGGTTGTGTTGTCGAGATGGTTGTCGGATGGTTTTGGCCATTCCCTACCCCCTCCTCTACGCCCGTACCTCCCTCCTCGTCCTCTATAATATCCGCTCCTACTACCGCTGAAATTCTAACGTTTCTATCCCGGAACGTCATAGAAAGATCCGCCCAGTCCACGACGGGATTGTACTGGCGAAGCCACGAAAGTCCCAAGACGACCGGTGCCGCTGGATGTAATCGTGTCACTAGGAATTCGACTAATTGAATAGTGCCGTCTTCGAAACTGATGGTGTCGGTGTAGGAATGGGTGATTTGACCTGCCGATGAAGGCTGGCCGTCGAATAACTCGAGCGGAATTGGTTCCTTCAGTTGAGTAAGGTTTTCTGGGTGTTCGTTGGCGACTTTCGCGTCAATGAACGGGCGGGATGCTCCGGAATCAACCAGAGTGTTGTGGCAGATGTCCTTTTCGTCAGACATAGGGAAGCGGGTTCGAATGATAAAGGAATTTTTGTGTAGAGATCGTAGACGTGCTGAAAAACCGTTATAGTTGAGGTATGGGGCCCTCAAGAGCATGGAACTATCGATGGGAGGACTCCCAGTTGTTCCCTCGTCCCCATGGGAGTCCTCTAAGCTTTTCCCGATTCCGTTTTGTCGTCCACTACCTCTACCTGCCAATCCGTCAATGCTTCCCCGTCCTCACTCACCGAAAACACTGCTCGTAACTTCTGTCTAGGCACTTCCGTCCCCGGCGGGTCTGTCGCTGCCTTCGAAAGGTCTTCCGGTTTGGTGCATTCCGCTTTAAAATGTCCCATGCCTCCACACTGCAAACATAGGCCTCTTCTTCGTCGCTCATTCATGAGCTTCCGCGTATTGTCGTCCCATAGGGTTCCCGCTCGTAAGAGCAATGATCCGTCGAAGTCACCCTGGTTACTGCAGCTGCATTCCTGTCCTGATTCTAGCTGAATATCCTCTTCGTTAATCGCGACAAGCTCGTCGGTAGTTGAGTTATCCTGCCATGCTGCTGCTCCCCTTGTTGCATTGTTTCCGCCTGGTCGTTGGGGGCCCTTATTCTGACCTGGGATGAAGTTCCGTCGTGGAACATACCAGTTACTTGTCTGGGTTTCCCCCGTCAGCGGGTTTTGGAATTGTAGCGGGGGCGGTAGCGTTGCCGACCAAGTGTTTGCCTGCGGAAGGAACCCTGGTAAGCCTCCCTGTTGCGTTCTACCTTGTTGGGACGGATTCTGACGCCATGAAGCATCAAGTTCCTGGTAGCGACGAATCCATTCTGTCAGCGTCGTTGGCCTCATTGGTTGCGAAGAAATATTGACGTCAAGCCAGCTGGCGACGGATTTCCGGAGGCGGTTAATCATGGCGTGTTCGTTATACCCAGTGCGATACGCCAATTCCTCCCATCGGATGATGAAGGACGCGAAGTCTTCGTTTTGAAGCTGTCGAATCTCATCAAGTCGAGTTTGGGCATGGCCCATCGGATCGAATATACCAAACCTAGCCTGGAATTCCTGTACGAACGCGTTCCATTCATGAATCGCGGCATTCTCTATTCCTGTAGCTTCTTCCTGGCGCGTCAGGTTGTCGTAATGAGAGGCTGCTGCTTCCCGTAGGAATGAGATCGCATAGGCGACGCGACTGGCTTCGTCTTCGAATAGTGTTGGTTTCGCCTTAAACACTCGTAATACCGATGAGAGCCATGGAAGCCAAGCATCTTTATTCCTTCCCGTAAAATTGTCTGGTTTCGCCGTGTCTAGTTTCGATTCCAAAGCGATTTTCTCTTTCCGAGCATCTGCCAAAGCCCGGTCCACTCCGGGAGGAGTTTGATCCCCTCGTCCTCCTCGTTGGATGTTTAGCGGAATCCATTGATTTGGTGGGTAGTAGACATATGCCTGATCGTTTGGGGGATTCGCCATGTGTGGAGGTGGTTCTCTTCCTGGGGGTCCAGGAGGTTCTGGAGGGCCTTGGAAGCCTCTTCCTGGCGGTAATCTATGCGGGACCCCTGGCGGCGGCATTGGTGCCTCATCTTCATCGTCGTTGTCGTTATCGCTACCGTCGCTGTCTCCCCCGTCGTCGGGATCGTGTCCTCCTCCCCCTCGTGGCGGTCCTCCTCCCCCTGTAGCCCGTTGTGGAGCGGCTGTCCCCTGTTGGCGTGGTGGCGATCTTGGTGTTTGCGGCGCTATATTTCTGGATTCTCTGGGTAAAAATCCAGTTGCACGCGTGTCCGGCATGGAGTGTAAATTCATCGTATGGGTTCTTGGTTGTTGACTTCTGGGCGATACTCCCTGACCACTGTATGCGAACGTGGATGGTACGAATGACTGAGGCGTTGGGATCGGTTGTTGGAAATACTGCTGAGGATTGTGCATTACGACTGGAGGTTGATGCAACGATTGCTGTACCGCGATTCTGGGTGGTTGAACGCTCTGCTGTTGTTCGTAGGGTACTGGCACTGGCAGATTGTACATCGAGGCTGTTGTCGCGTATTGTTCCCAAAAACCTGGTCGAGATTGCGTTGTTGCTGTCGCAATCACAGGGGGTTCTAACGGTATCTGGTGTGGTGGTTCCTGTCGATGGAATCCAAAATCCCAAGCCGTTTGCCCTTGTCCTGATAAGGTCGTCGCTGCTTGTCCCAAGGAATGCGCCGAATTACTGCCGCTAGCGAATGGGTTTTGGTCCGACATGAAATGAACAGGTAACGTGGACTGGGCAGGTGTGGATTCTAGAGGTGGACTCTTTGGTTTAGTAGCGTATGGAATGGGAGGAGAAGTAGTTTTTGGCCTTTGCAATTCCATATTCCCTGCTCGTGCCGTCCATTCGCTTAATCGCGCCTGGTCTCTAGGAGGTACTCCCCCTTGTAGAATTCTAGGTGATGTTGGCGCTTGTCCCGATGCTGGCCTGGAAGGCGGTTTAGGCGGTGAGAGAGGTCGGTCCTGGGCTCGGTTAACGGTTGCCGATTGTGAGGTGATAGTCAAAGTGTTCCTGTTTAGACCGGCGGTTGTTGCGCTATTGTCGAGAATGTTGGAGACAACTCGTATGGCTCGTGTGTCCTGGGTACTCGTTCCCCTATATCTAGTTGTCGTACCAGATATGTGGTGGGGTCCCTAGCATAGCGCCTTGCGTTCTCGAAAAGGTTTTCTCCTTGGATTGCTAATTCATGCGTTACGTGTGGCATACCTAGCATAAAGCGATCCGACCGAGCTATCCAGTAAAGGTAGCGATCCCTACTGCTGCTTAAATGAGAAGCGTTATCTTCGCGAATACTTGCCATAGCCCTTTCCTGGTCAGCGTCACTCCAAATTGGGGTGAACAAGTATTGCGTGTGTCCGAATTCAACGTGATGTTCCCTAGTTTCGCGCGCCGGGTTGGGCATAACCATTGCGCTAGTTGCCGTGAGTACGCGTAGTCTTTCCCGACGAATATTAACTGTTCCGGTGGTTGTTGGCGGGATGGTTACCGTACGAGCGCGCTGTTCCAGGTAGATCCTTGTTTCGAATATAGGAGAGTATTCTGTTAGCGAAGGTTCTCTTCTATTGCGTGCATCTATAGCCATTTCGTAAAGAGCGCGGGCTTCGGGATTCATAGTATCCAGGTTCCTGGTACCGTCTCCTACCAGCGGATACCCGGAAGGTATGGGCGTATGTTGTTCGTTGTGAGTGGCGCGTCGCAATACGGTCGGGTCCAAAAGAAGATTGTACATCCAGAGTACGTCGTTATAGTTGGTGACCGATTCTAAGAAACTCCTGGTCGTGGCATTAGCGAGTACTTCGTCGAATTGAGTAGAAACTAATGCGAAGAACCGTTGCCGCAAGTCGTCGAAAGTTACAGTAGGTTGAACTCGAATACCCATTTCGTGAAACAAGTAATGAAGGACAGCCAAAATACCGGTTGTAGTCACCCTTTGGATACGAATAAGATCCTCAAGATTGAGCATCGTCTGCGAACTCGCTGTTGGGAGGACCATGGGCATTCCGTTAGCGGTCATGGGTGGGCTGAGGACTCTATGTTGGCGGCTGTAGTCGGCCGTGTAGTTAATGCGCCAATCCTGTGATCCATGGTGAAAGGTCGGTTGTGCCGGAGATGTGGTAGCGTCCCTAGGGGTTGGAATCCGTTGTTGAGCACCCGGGGTTATTACCTCTTCTGTGACGGGAGAGAGTTGGGTCCTGGTACTGGTAGGCGGAAAGTTAAACCGAATCTGAGGGACGTTTTCCGTGACGGGTGTTGGAACCAAGGTTGTGCCATGAGCTGGTGGGTATTGGGGAGGCGTATAGCTTATACCCGGCGTCATGGGGTTATCGCCTGGTTCGGGAGGTGGATTGAATAGAGCAAAGTTTCCTGGGAGAATTTCGGTAGGGGTATCGTCAAAAGACGTCGATGATGTCTCTTGGGCTGGTGCCGAAGAACTCGAAGGGGCTGAAGTGTCTTTGTTCTTCCCCTTACGATTCCTTTTGCTGTTTTTTGTCATGCTGGAGTCTCCGGTCGTCGTATAAGACATTCCCTAGTCGATAAGAGATTTGCTATAATGTAAGGATCTAGGCGGATCCTTATTGCGACGGGTTGATGTACTATCTCGAATAGAAGCGGCGGAACGTTTCCGACGGGATGATTCGATGATAGTGTACTCGATCTGGGAATAGCGACGACGTGAAACGTACGAGCGGAATCCGGAAGTGTAATAGAATGAACCGTACGAGTAAGCCTAGGAACGGAATAGGTTTCCGACTCTAAGGGTAGGACCCGCTGGGCGCAAGCGTTTTCGAATACGAGTTATTGGCGGCGGCAAGTCGAGCGGAAGCTGACTTGATAGAGCGCAATGAATCGGAATCGAAGAGAGTATATTGCGGAGTGAAGAAAACGATAGAGTGAAGAAATAGAGTAAAAGAAACTGATAAGTCGGGAAATGAGTCGGTAACTGGGGGGTTGTTTCAATATAGCAAATCTAGAGTATCAGAGATATCGACGAGTATTTAAGAGTAAGGAGGATATACAGGGTCGTGAAAAGTACGTAGACAATCAGTTAAGGTGAAAGGGAAAGTACTACAAGGGACGAGCGGGAACGGAAATAATACAAGGGCATATCTCGGAATGGAACAAGGCAAGTGGAGAGACGGAAAGGTAGTGAGTAAGACTTGTGGAAGAGTTAGTAATAGGTAATTATGGCGGTTGTGATTGCGCCATCGAGAAGAAGTCGGGAGCGGAACTAACGGGATAAGTCGGGAGAGCGGAACCGACGGAATGAAACGAGAATAGAGCGGGAGTACGGGGCATGACAGTGACAAGGTCATGCAACCTAGGCCAGAATGGAAGCGGACCAGACGTAGTGCCGAAAGGCAAGATCAGAATTGTGGGAAGAATATCCAGAGTAGACTACAAGGCCAAGGAAAAGGTGGGACTTTGGTGAAGCTATTAGCAACACCCCCAACACACCACCAAGGTTGTCCCAGAAGGAGAAGAAGTAAAGTGCAAGGAATCGCCAAGATCAGACCGAGGTATAGGCGTGAGAATAGTCCGAGGTATGTCCGAGGTAGGGACCGAGCCGAGTCGGCTGGTATCGGACAGAATGGTGAGAATAAGCAACAAAGAAAGACTTAAGGAAAGCTCGGAAAGTATGCAATAACTGGTATATCTTGATTTTTGGCTGAGGAACAATAGTACAAAGTACCTAGCTTATATACAAGTGACCTAATTGTTAAATAAAGACAATAAAGTCAGACCGAGGTAATGCCAAGGCCGGAACAAGGTGGAATCAATACAAATGATAAAACAATAAGCAATAGAGTAGAAAAGACAAAAGAGATGAACGTTGGTGCACTGCGGACTGCCATGGGAAAGTAATGAGTACCGAAAGAGTCCGCCGATATATTGGGCCGAAGGTATGGCCGATAAAGGCATCGGAAATGTGAGTGCCAAAGTAGGAGTGAATTTGTGAAGTCCAAAGGTATATCGGAAGGGATAAAATAGAGAATGGAGTTTCAGAGCCACCAGAGGTCATGGGAGCTATCGGAGCCGTGAGAGACTGTGAGAGAAGGTGAGGGAGTCTCGGAGAGTCTCTGAATGAGTCGGAACACCTCGGAATAATGATGGAAAGGCATGAACGTAACAGGGGGTGAACAGAACAGAGATTTCCGCTATGGCATACGACACCACTTCAGGACAGTTGGCCGTTGTCCAATGGGCAGAGGCAATCCATCGATTTGTTGTTGACATAGGCATGATACCCAGGATACTCAAGTTGGTCACCATTGCTAAACATTGGCCACAAGCAGTGACTCCCAGACAAGTTGGTGTACGAGGCCCCAAGCTATGGTCTTTCAGAAGAGAAGATGGGGTAATGTGAGTAGACAGCATAAACCAAGGAGTCAAGCATTTAACTCGCCTCAAATAGATACATACTTAGCGACAAGGGAAAGATTCTAAAGTCAAAAATGACTGGTATGATAATGTAAGTATCAGATTTCAAGGCATTGATGATAAACTTACAACTAGAACAGAGGACATGCCGTTGTGAACACCAAAGAGGATGCTGTTATTCTCAACGACTTCTTGGAGGGTGTTGCATTGATGAAGCTTGCTGGTACAGAAAGGGTGAAAACTTTCGAGGTGCCTCATTGAGAGCGGAGATTGCACAATGTAGCCTTTCAAGATGGCACCAGCATGGTCATCATAGGAAGCGACCATGGAAATGTTTATGCATTTGACTGTCAAACAGGTGAAATTATCAATACCATTCACATTGGTGTGAAAGACTGGGTGCAGTCAATTTCTGTGCATTTTAGCTTGTAGAGCTGTAGCTGCTGATAGACCTAGAATTTAGACTGTTGAACTCAATGGTGTCCCTTTGATTATTGTGGGCCGTTTGGGTGAAAACATTGGCAAGACCAAAATTCAGATATGGGAAAAGGTTGTGGCAGCGCCTGTCAGCAGGAACACAGCAAGGAGGGAAGAGGGTCGGTGGTTGCTGCTGATTGCCCTGTCTTGCATATTGGTATTTGAGAATATCTTGGTAAGTTATCTCCAATGTTGCAAGTGCGGTTTTGGTGATGCCCATTTTAGAAAATTCCAGTATTGAGCTACTGCCAGCACATAATTATTAGCATGATAAAGCAATATGTACATTGATGAGATTTACCGCTTAGTTAGAGAAAAGTTAGCTACAATGATATGACTGTTCTATGTCAAAAAGAAAGTGGAACTTACAAGTTTTTGCTGCTTTGTCTCCAGCATATGGAAGTTGAAGACGAAGTGACAAGAAGTTGCTCACGTGCTCATGCACATGTCTTGATGCGCCAACACTTGGATTCTGGCATGTAAAAGGAAAATCTAATCTTATCTTACATAGTAGTGCAAAAAGCAATATAAATGACACTAGCCATCCCCTCTGGGGATCATCTGACATAGCTTGCTATTTTTATTGGATAGTAGCAGAAGTGAAAACTTTTACATCCACAGATGTATTTCAATTCTGTTGACTGGATGTGTTCGGTTGGTGTTTGGATGAAGATTAATGATAACCTAGTCCAAAGTATGAAATATCTTCCTTCCTAATATTTAAGATGCAGCAGTGGTGCAGTGTCTCAGCAGTGTTTGGTAGTGGTAAGTAATGCAACGACAACATAGAGAGACTTACGCCAAGTAACATGGGTACTAATCTGAATGATATTGTTCATAAATGAACCATGTGGTTGTACAATCTCAACACAGTTAATAAGACTGTTAAGTACTAGCTCTAAGCTTACTACTAGTACTATCAACATTGAGGATGTGTGTGAGTAGGATATCCAGCGAGATTCGGTGTATCAAATTTTTGTAAGTTTTAGATGCCAAATACTTTTATACTAAACATTACTGAGGAAAATACTGAGGATTTTAAAAACGCACGTGCACTTAACATATCAGCATAGAGCTCATAGTATTGTGGGAATGATGGGGTGATGTAAAGCGGACCGGCAATAACACATAGCAAGCTATGTCAAGGCATATCACTTGTACCAAAAACACAGACAAGAGGCACATTTGCTACAACAGTTGTAGATAACACGCATTGGCTGCAGCAACAGTAGCACCTTCTCATTCTTGGCAATGGCCTCATGCACAGTTGGCTCATGGATGTTGGCAGCAACAACAGAGGATTTCAGGGAATGTCCAAAGTAACAAAAAAAGCTTTCCTCAGTCCACCTCTGACAGCTTCTTGTCCTGAGAAGCAGCTAAGAGGTTGATTTCAGGGGTCTTCCAGACTATCGTAAAAGTATTGCTGGTTAAGGGATCCAAGCATCAGGAAAAGCTGTTTTTGCCTAGGTGACCCCAGAGTGGCCTAAAGCAAACTAGGTGACCTATGAATCCTATGGCATCCTAGGAATTTGGGCTTGTCCCTTGCCAGTCAAGGCTCTTGAGGATTCCCCAGGTTATTCTAGGGTATCCTAGGAAGCCCCAGGGAAACTCCAGGACAACTTTGGGAACACCTGGGCAAGCCTGGGCAAACCTAGGCTTGCCCTGGGTTTGCCTAGGATACCCTAGGGAATCCTCAAGGGACGAGCCCAAATTCCTAGGATGCCATAGGATTCATAGGTCACCGAGTTTGCTTTAGGCCACTCTGGGGTCACCTAGGCAAAAACAGCTTTTCCTGATGGATGCCCTTAATGGTTTCATACAGACAAACGAATGAGACACTACCTGATCAGAATGACCTGGATCTGCTATGGCTATGCCAGGGTTAGCAAAGAGCTTTACAAATGTTGCTGTGCCTTCCCACATTTCATAGTCTAGGAAAATGATGTGCTCTTTGATTTGCAGCTGGGGTACAGTGGGATCCATGAGAAAGGTGAAGACATCACAAGCGGAAAAGCCATAGCACTGTATAGCGTTGTCCAATAGCACCTCAATCACATTGTTGCAAGACTCCATTGACGCTGCACTTGTCAAAAGTTCTACGTGTGCCCCTGGAAGCCCTGTTTTCTGGCCCTGCACCCAGTGGTCAATGTTTTCACGAAAGTTGACGTATTTAGGATGGAAAGCCAGACTGAAAACGGGCTGTCAGTATAACATATAATATACAAGATAATGTCATACCTGGTGAGGAGCAGTTTCTTGTCCCACAGCGGTAGTCCAAAGTAAGGTGCATTTCTACTGCGACTCCAACCACGGTAACAGATAGGATTAGGCAAGGCTGATTGCACTGGAAAGATTGTTGCCAGCGCCAGCCGCTTCAGTAGCATTATGATAATAAACCCAGTAAGCTACTGTACAGTAAGAGTGTAGGGGCATTTTAATCCCTCTGTGTTCGCATTTGATGAGGTCATGTGACTCGTTTGTTGCAGCTTTTGGGTGGCTGGACAAAAATAGGTTATTTATGGGCCTATTTAGGCAATTTCTGGGATGGTAGCTAGCCCAAAAAAGACTCTATTCCTGCAACCAATTTGGCCATACAAATCTCTGTAATTGCCTACCAGTTGCAATTCCCCTTCTTAATGAAGCTTATTGACTTTGTTAGGTTTCTTTTCCGTAATTTTATCCCTTGCCCACTGCTCGCCCAGTTCCCTATGCTCCTAGCACTCCAACTACTATTCTGAGCATCCCATATCTTTGTTAGAAGGCCTAAATTCAATGGAAAGCGAGGGGGAGAGGGAGAGGGGTGATTAAGTTGAAAACATACCTAGGGAGGGGTTTGAGCAACCAGGTCTGGGAGTGTAGGGGTCTCAATCTGGGCAGGACTCGTAGGCGGAGCGTATTCAATAAACCACTTGCTGTTTTTGACAGGATCGGTCCCTGGATTTGGGGCACAACTTGGGGAGAGATTCTGTAATTATGATCGGCAACACTGTAGAACGAGACAGGGAGTCATGAGACGCGTAGACATTATCACCATTGTGCATACATATAATGCAATGAATTGGAAACAACGCAATCCAGAGACTAGATATCAATCATTCAAGGACAAAGTTGGAAGAAGAGGTAGACACTTGTTGCCTCTTTGACACGATACCTCAAAGTTTCACAAAGTTCAAGCTTCATTTTTTGTATTCAGCGACAGGATGCATCTATGCACCAAATACGTTTTCCATTGAACCAAATCAACGGTTTGAGTCATATTTAAAGGTTACTATTGTAGCAAGCTAGCACAAGGAAACACCCAAGTTCCATCTGGTCGATAAAAAACACTTATCCTGGTATGATATCTGTTGTTCTACATTTGAGGTGCAAGGCAAAATCTTGCTAACAATGAGGAACCAACACTAACCAACACCTGACGTTGATATGTTCCTCATGACCCAAAACATCGCAAGTAAATATAATTTTACCATTACTTCTGCCTCGGTGACTCCTCCAGGCTCTTGCCGCTACAACTGAACCCTCTTCATCCACCAAAGAGTCACTGGCATTCTTTTCTCCGTCCCCTCACTGTAAAGGTACTGCGCTAGCGAGGTTTGCGTGTAATGCATCAATGCATCATGGCCGGCCATACAAGGAATATCCTTTGCAATTGGTAGCAGACAATGGAAGTAGGCGCAAAAGTAGGCCTGCGCTAGGCACTTATTTATAGCCGCCCATAGTAAATAGCAAATCACCTCTTGTCAACATCCCTCTGTTTTTACTGCTTTTTACTCAAATCAAGTCGGATGCTGGTGAAACTGAAGCTGCGATAACAGTAGATTGGGACGGGCCAAATGATCCATAGAAAAAAGTATGTCCAATGACTGCAAATGGGCGTTTGTGTCTGCATTCACAGCCATCAGCTCTGTCTCTTCTTCAATGGTCGACCCAACAACCGATGTCATTGCTTTTCAGTTTTGGATAACAAACGAGGTGTTGATAGCAATGACTGCAAGTATATCTATCTTGGCTTATGGCGAGTAATGTGTAGTTTCTTTTGCTCATGTCTCTTGCCATAGCTATAGGTCCTTTGTTCTGCCTAATATCTTTTGATGTCATTCACTCAATCTACCATGTAGTTCCTCACAAGAAAGTACATGCCTTCTTCTTATTAGAGCATTTTTGCACCCATTTTCATCTGCCTGCTATCTGCCGGGTGACGTCACTTTGTCACATATGGGCACACTGCAGGTCCGCAGGTTTCTAACTATTACATCGATGAACACGTCTTCTCTTTCTCTTGAACAGCTTGCTGCCATTGCTGCTTTGCCTGATGATCAATGTATTGCTCTTGCTCAAGAGCAAAATTTTGCTGCTGTACGAGCTTACCTGCAACATGTATGTTTACGTTTTTTTCAGTGATTCTTTTGCGCTAAATGTTTATTTAGTCTTCCGATCCAGCATCAAGACAGTCCATGACAAACAACAAAGCTCCAGGACGCATAAGTCGCATTTTTCTTCTTTTTTTTCACTGCAAGATACTGACATCCATGTAGCCTTTAACGCTAGCCTTGTGTCCACAGTCTATGCGTGTTTCTACCGCTGGTCCCAGCTCAATTCACTCTTCAACCTCTGTAGCACACATTTCAGTCACCAATGAAATTGAATTTATCAAGGAGAAGGAGAAAGCACCACCCCCATTCATCAGCTGTGAACATATACGATCTGTTCTTCGCTCTATCCGTGATAATGATCCATATGCGGGATCTAGTGCTACCAAGAGCGCTGCCTGGGCAAAGGTCTTTGAAATGTTTGTAAAAGCGGGAGGGGTGAAGGATACTAGAGCGCAAATTTTGAAGGATAAGATTAAGGAACTGTTAGATTGCCATGAGGTACATGTGACACTGTGTAAAATCTTTGTAGATACTGACTATAGTACAGGGAGCGCAACGCAAGGCCCCAATTACCATTGCTATGTGTAAATTTCTTGATAATGAAGAGAACGCGATTGCTCTTGGTTCTACCTTAGACACTGTTGCAAGTATGCGTCATCGTTCTGCAGATGAGATGGCATCTGCCAGCGTTGTGCTGTGAAGTAAGTGAACTTCATGATTGTTTAACCCTTTCGCTAATACTTACGAATGTAGAAAGAGAAGAAGAAGACCGAAGACCGAAAGTTCATCGCGCAAGCCTCTCTCACCACGATGACTCATAAGGCTCTTGATGAGAAGGCTGAACTCATCAATCTAAGCTCGGATTCAGAGAACGATCCTGTCAAGGAAGACGACAGCGATATCAAGATGGAAGTTACTCAATGTGATGATGCTCCTAGCAGTTCTGTACATTTATTCATCCTTTGTGACTCGTCCTGTACAAACATTTCCCATAGACTACCAACAAGAAGCCCAACGTCAAGAAGGAGAATAAATCTCCCAAAGCCAAAGTTAAAGTCCTGAAGTCGAAGAAGATTGTAGCAAAGTCACGTGTGCATAAGCGTAGCCATTGTGATGACAGCAACATCTTTTCAGAGATGCAGACAAGCATGGCCCAATTGATGAAACTTCACGAGCGGATTGTAGACAACATCAAGGAGTCGAACCGCAAAACAGAAGTGTTTCAGGACAAATTTCTCGATATCTTTGCACGTATGGTTGATAAATAATGATTTTGCGCCACTTGTATGCCTTTTTTCGCTTGTCACTTACTTTATTGCATAGTCATTGTTTGTTTATCACAGAAAACCTAGTAGTAATTGTTGTATGTACAGTAGTAGTATCAAATTGAAATCGTTAATCATGGAAATAATCTTCTAATGTAGGAGGCATGCAATTGAACCGCTGTGCAATCTGGTTTGGACAAACACAGTTTGCCGCATTCATGAGAAGGACACCGATACGGTAATAACGGCCAACAGGAGATGAAAGTACTTGCATTTTGCGAAAGTTGTTAAGAAAAGGCCAAAGATTTACAACGACACCAAATCCATGTTCTACCTCTATCCGCACCTTGCTCATTGCACAATTCCATGCCTGCTGTTCCTCCAAGAGATCATCATCAGCAAATGGACTGATGAGATGTGGTCCATAGCCGTAAGCTGTCGAGCTCCTCTTCCGTTTGGTCGAGGAACTCGTCATTTTACTTGATTGTATATATTTACTTACCATGTTACTTAGTTTCCATAAGTAGGTACTTATCTAACAGCTCTAGGCTGTTCTTTGTAAATTTTCACTTAGCAATCTATCGACCTTTCTACCATCTATCTGTCTGATTGAGTCCTATCCTATCCAGTCTATAACTTGTTCAATCTACTCCATAAAGGAATTAAATCGACGTTAGGACTATCCGAGGCCCTCGTCAAACTCAAAACTTCTGTCTGCCCACAAAACAGACTTAAGTTTCACAAAGCCGGGTCTCCAAAGACGACAAAATTGCACTTGTTCATAGGTGCATCATCTGGGACATCTGGACGGAAACCGAACTCATGGAATTTGTCGAGAAATGCGCTGTCGGTGAGAAGATGGTTATCGTTTCGGCGCCCTTTGTACGGCCCTGCCAAATTACCAATGATTCCATTTGGAAGACACAAAGCTTGATATTTGAGAGCATGCATTTTCTTGTAGCCGTTGTATGCAGCTTCTTGGCCCTTGCTGGGACGGCACATCTTCCTAATGGTACAATCAAGAAATCCAACACAGTTTGACAACGGTGATCCATAGTCTTCGACAGCAATGGTGTAGTCAAGGAGGGTGTCAGGATGAAGAATACCGTCAGAATCACAGTCAAGGAGGTGTTTCCATCTGTTATCAAGCCAGGTAATGAGTTCATTGGTGATTTGAGAAATAGCAGCAATACTTCGGTTGTATCGAGCAACCATATCATAAAGATCGTGACCAGCACGGAAACGAGCAAGAAGAAGGCCCAAGGCTTCAACTGCTGGGAAGTTATGGCGCTCTTGGGTTATAAACGGGTCTGGTATTTGAAGGACCTCAGCAAGGTCAACGATCTCATCGGCTCTAAATCTGTGATAAAGATTAACAGTGATTTGAGTGTAAAAACAAAACAAACACGTACCTAAACCACCACATACAGCTCCTACCAAGCCTATACAAAGAATCTTCACTGATACGTTCACCACCTTGCTCTGGACGTGGCCGTTCTCCACAAGCTTCAATTTCCATCTGCAGTAACATCATTTCACAAAGTGTTTGTTCTTGATATTGAAGTAAGAATAACGACGCAAGAAGAATTGGAGTGTTTCGCTCAGCACTAGAACATAAGAACAGCAGTGAAGCCAGTAGCAACTGAGGCCCAAGCATGATTGCAAGTGATAAGTAACACTACGTAACACATCTTCCAGCTATCTTCGTGTGACATGTGACAAATTTAACGGGTGCGAAAACGCTCTATTCTTATTCAATCCCTCACTAACGCTTTGCGTTCTTTTGCAGCCTGTGACGCCCCCTGACGCCTCCCTCCTCCTACAACGGAAACCGCGAAAATCCAACAACAACTCACGGCAGACCTGGAAAAAGGCGGGACACTGAGAGAGGTGCGGACTGTGTATTCGAAGCGGGAAGGTCAAACGTACGCACCTCCAGATCCTTCTTCGCTAGCTCTCTCCAGCTAACCGATTACATTCTTTGTTCGCCATATCGTCACCTCAAAACCTCAAACCTTTCCATCCATTTAGTATCTTCAAACTCCTCCAGATGGCGAGAACTCTTCACGAAATCCCTTTATGCCCTTCTGGTCCTCGCACGGTTCATCGGAATATATATGGCGGTGTTTTTATATTTTGGTAATATTCACAGATATGTGTCATAAAAGTACCGGGATCGGTACGTCTTTTTCCGTCTTTTCCCGTCTCTTCCCGTCTCTTCCATCCCTTCCTAAACTCCCTCCCTCATCTAGCCGGCCTCAACTACATCGGCCTCGGCATCGGGCTTACCCTCGCCTTCCAGCTCAACGCGCTCTACATAGACAAAATCTACAGCCCAAAACACCAAAAACGGCGGAACCGGCGAGGGCAAGCCAGAGTACTGCGTGCCGTCTATGATCATAGGGAGTATCGTTGCCTGTGGGGTTGTTGATGACGGGGTGGGCGGCGGAGAGGGGGGTTATAGTTGGGTCGTTACTGATGTGGTGCGTTTGCGTTTTGGTTGATTTGCGCGTTTGCAATTGCTTGTGTTGAATATGATTGGGGTTTTGTGGTTATGTTGATTATAGGGCATGGCGTTCGTTGGAGTGGGTATCATCCTTACGTTCAATGCAGACATATGTTGTTGATTCGTTTACGCTGCATGCTGCTAGTGGTTAGTCACTAGTCACCTCTCCCTTGCTTGTATTCTCCTTCCTTCCCCTCCGCTTCCTTCACCTTTCCTTCCCTTCTTCCTTTCTTTTCATCCTTCCTTCCCTCCCTCCCCCTTCCTTTCCCTTTTCCCCCTATTTTCTCCAAAAACAAACACCAACACTTACTTACCTGACTCGCCCCCATATACTTACTAACCCCAAAAAAACAACCCTCGCAGGCTTCGGCTTCCCTCTCTTCGCACCGACGATGTACAACGCCCTAGGGTACCGAAAGGGCGACACAATATTAGCGGCGTTTAGTATTGCTATTGGGTGGCCTGCGTGAGTAGCGTTTAAGCGTTTTCCGTTTCCGTTTTTTGTTTTTTTTTTGTTTTCAATACTATGTTGATCATGTGCGTTGTCGTTTATATTCATATTTATAGACCCATACTTATCTGGAAATACAGTAAAGCTATAACGATGAAGAGTAAGCATGCGAAGAAGTGAGAAGTGAGCAAGGAAGGAAGAAGGAAGAAGTTAGATTGGGCAGCGGTGTTTCGATTACTCGAGTATTTCACTAGAAAGAAGTTCCTTTTCGGAGGATAGACAGTGATGCTGTTCCTTCTCCCTTCTTGCCCCCTGATGTTTTTCGCCCCGATGATTAGTACGACTTGTAGACACGCACATTCTACCCATACTACACATACGACCCATACGACTCAAGCCCTTTCTCGATCTCGATCAAAATCCTAGTGTATCATTTCCTCCCTTTTTTCCTGCATCTACTGTTACTACTTGGTATAACGTACCTAAGAATACCTTGGCTTGAGAATACCAGCACTTGTATTTCAATTTGGTCATATAGCGAACGGGAACGCAGCTCAAACTTTAGAGCTACTCGTATATTATATTGATTAGAAGATTCAAGCTTCTACTTTAAAAAATTTGCATTACTTACGAATACCAGTGTTCATACGTTTAAATAATACTTATGTGCCAAAACGAAGCAACCCGCGGTACCGTGGTGGGTCCAATGTCACGTGACTGGGTGATCTAATTAAGGCGCTCGAATATCCGATTCCTTTGTCTTTTCCTTTGTCTCTTCCATCATGGCCATACCTCCGGAACAGTTCTATGGCCGTTCTCGCGAAATAACGCCAGAACCGTCGCTCCTCTCGCCTAATTCAGAAACACCTACTCGTAAAGGTCGAACTACCTCTTTGCCTTTCTCATCCGGTGGAATTTTGGTCGAACCTGCTTTCCAGGAGGCCGCTCAAGAGTTAAAAGGCAAATTCTCTGTCGTGTCTCCGCGAAAATTCCTGGCCACGTATCTTCCCGATGCACCCCTTCCAATGCCGGAATTTCACAAGGATCCTTTCAGAAACGTAGCTAAGCAGAGCAGTGAGAGGAAAATGTATGAACCTTTGGTGTGTTTTTTTTTGTTACTTGCTCCGAAATAACATCCTAACGTTCGCAGATCGAAGCCTTGACTCCGTTTCTCAAGCAAGGTTGGACTTTGGCGAATACTTCCGACACACCAGACCCCGATTCCGGATTCTTTGACGGCCACTGTATCAAACCTGATATCACTCTTTATTCCGACAAAAAGCCTTCGAATGAAAATAAATGTCGCGCCCGCGACATGGAGACCTTCATTGAAGTAAAGTACGAGGAGAAACATGATGGTTTTGACGATGATATCGAAGAGCTTGAAAAGCTAGCTGGGGAACCTCGCGACACCCGTGGTCAGCTCGTAACTTATCTAAATGCCATGCAAGCTTCTCAGTACCGCACCCATGGCTTCGGCGTCGTTATTGCTGCGCAAAGATGTCACCTTCTCCGTCATACGCACTCTGGCATCGAGGTCACTACGCGATTCAACTACACAACCAGTCCCTATCTCGCCACCTTCTTGTGGCGTCTCTCCCATGCTTCACCCGCTGTTCGCGGCATCGACGACACCTTCGAGCCTGCTACTAGCGAGACGGCTACTACGATTCTCAATGCTGTCGGAAAACCCCTCTGGAAGGTTCGCGTAAAAGATCGTTACTACTACGTTTCTGCGGAATTCACGCGTAATCATCACTACCCTGTTGGTCGTGGAACCCGCTGTTTTGTGGCGGTAGACTGCGAGACATGGCAAAAGTGCGTGCTTAAGGATACTTGGCGGGTTATAGGCTACCATCGCGAGGGCGAAGTTTACAAGAGGCTTCATGATAATTCTGTCCGAAACATTCCCACCATTCTTGCTGAGGCTGACGTCCCTGGTGCCACGCATTCTTGTGGTGTCTTGGGTCCCGAGTGGCATTTTCCTAAATCGGGCCGTACGGCTCGTCAGCACCAGCACTACCGTATTGTTCTCGGCGTTGTTGGAGAACCAATGACTGAATTCGAATCGACCTGGGAGCTCAATAACGTTGTGCTTCATGCCCTGCAATGTAAGGATGCTTCTCGCTGTAATGATTCATTGATCTTCATTTCTCACATACAGCACACCATGACGCTGTCGGCAAAGCAAAGGTAGATCATCGCGATGTTTCTGTCGGAAATATTATTATCGTTCGCCATGGATACAGTCAGCCTGCTACGGGTATGCTCATCGATTGGGAACTTTCCAAGTACCACGAAGAGAACGAGGCGAGAGTATATGAAAAGACTGTGCGTATACCTATCCCACACATTACTCTATCGTTCACGCTTCCTTCCCCTAGGGTACTCTACAATTCACCGCTGCCCGACTTTTGGAAGAACAGCCAGGGGTCCGAACGTTTGCTGACGATTTGGAATCATTCGTGCTCGTCTACCTCTGGTGTGCAGCTCGCTACGCGCCAAATACCATGACTCCCCGTTACCGCGGCCAGGTGTTGCAGAGGTTTGATAGTCAGGATTCAAGCGCAAGAGAAGCAATGTTAGCGTCTGGTCGCCTCACAGCCTACCGGTACAAACTTTCTTCTCCCCATCTGTACTCAATTCTCGAGGAGATACTGGATCGCTATAAATATCGCTATTTTACACCTTCCCGTGACCCAGAGGAAAACAGACGGTCACAAATGATCAAGGATGAGATTGAGAAGCATGATTGGATGGAAAATGCTCTGAGTAAAGCATCGGAGGAAAAGGAGTGGGAGGATATTCTTGATCGTTCAGTGGATCAGGAAATTGAGCTGGGGAAGAAGGATGAGCCGAGTTCAAGAAAGAGGAAGGCAATGGTTTCAGAGTATACTGCTGTTTCTGAGCAGAGAGTGAGGCAACGGGGTGAGCGGGGGCCAATTCCGCAGGAGGAAGACAACGATTCGGATGGTATGTAGAGCTGTTAATACCTGTGTCGTAGAATGTAATGTATCTAAACATGTACAAGCTCATTGTCGTCCCGCTCCTTGGGACTCTCAACGGCAAACGTTGCCAATTAACGCGATTTTCACGGGGTATCGATCACACTTGCGAGTAGAAGCTTGATAATAGGACTCATTCTTTGGTGGAATTGAGAGGACCAACCGTACAGTGGTCGAGTGGTTACTCCTACTACTACTAGGCTCTGCATTTGCTCTGCATCAAACCCAACCTCTCCTCCAGCGTACCTCTCCTCCAGCATACCACGATCCCACGTACCACTACTACTCAAAAGTATCGGTACGTCCTTTTTCGACTACTCCGTCCCTTCCTACACACCTATCCCCATCCAGCCGGCCTCAACTACATCGGCATTCACCCGCCCGCCCGTTTATGCTCTTCTTTCGGGATCCCATCGCACAGGTCATCGGAATATGTCATTCGTTTATGGTGTTTTTCTAGTATTGAAGTTTTCTTTTTGCCTTGCTTTACTCTTCCTTTTCTATTCGATAACGATGATCGATCACCCATTCTCCCACATACAGTCTATTACAGTAATATTCACCTAGATATATGTCATGAGAGTACTGGGATCGGTACGTCTTTTCCCGTCTTTTCCCGTCTCTTCTATCCCTTCCTAAACTCCCTCCCTCCCTCATCTAGCTGGCTTCAGCTACATCGGCATCGGCATCAGACTCTCCCAGCAGCACCCAGCTCAACGCGCCTCACGTGGACAAGATCTACATCTACCTCAAGAAACAAAACAAGAAAAACGGGGGCACCGGCGAGGGTGAACTCGAGTATGGCGTGCCATCCATGATCATAGGGAGTATCGTGTTGCCTGTGGGGCTGTTGACGACGAGCTGGGCGGCGGAGAAGGAGATCGATTGGGTTGTTATGGATGCGGTGCGTTGGTTCATGTAACGGAGTTGTGACTCGTTACGCAGGCGTCTAACACTTTCCTTAATTGTTTTGTTTACTCATCGAACTTTAGTAGATAATTCGCTCTTTACTTACTCGTTTCGTATTTATATAATATCTACTTATAGTAATAGGTCTCAAGAAAGGTATATAAGGTAGAGTACTTTGCTGTAGGTAGATAGGTCCTCGTGATCGAAATCCCCCCGGTTTACAACGGTTCTCTCGAGACTACCTCTTCTCTCACACTTCCCGTGTTGCGCTACGGTGACTCTGTCACTCTAGCGTTACATATTTTGAACCCCCAACAACCGCACCTTTTTTTCATCGTCCTCGATGGCCAACCCCACGTCTGATCAACGCGGACTCCGACCTGGACACCAAAATATTTCCACCATGACCAACAACTCGACAAACAACCAACACCGCAACACTAGCCGATACCGCCTTCGGCACAGCCCAGGTCAGTATCATTACAAGGACCTTACCGTCCTTCCCGTCGGCTACGACGGTCAGTCTGCTAAACGCAGTCTGAATCCCCAAGTGGGAATATCTCCCTCGTCAGAGGTCAGAGATGAGGCTGGTGCCGTGAAACTCACTCAGCAGGCATCGCGGGAGGTCATGGTATATGACCTCGCCGATGAAGGAAACCCACATGAGTGGGTGACCGTACAATACGGCTCTCGTCGTAGAGCCACTAGTCTAGACAGTTCTGGAAATATTAATAAATTTCCATTACACCCTGTAAAAAATGTGAAACGCGTTAGTAGACAGGGTCGGGCCAAGAAACCCGCACCTTTGTCAGTTGCTCAAGGAGCTATTTGGGAAGCCAGAAATGGGCGTTCTCAATCTCACCGCAACGGCCTTCATAGACGTATGGAAGCCATTGAGCAGAACACTGCTGCCGACAGCTGGAGCAGTGAGAAATCGGTTTCCCCAGTGAAAAAACGGCTCTTCGTTCACAAGGGACCTGACCCGAATAATTTGGATGTGGCAGACATCTCTGATGGTGGCCACAACCTCGATGTTAACAAGGAGGCTTTAGACCATATTAGCCTGGCCTTCCGTGATATCCCGAAGGGAAAAAACGAGCCTGGAAGTAATAAAATTAGGCCAAAGAAGGCAAAGAAACGGCCGAAACACCGTGCCGGCTCAGAAGATTTAGTTGAAGCTCACATAAGAAATATTGTCGAGCACAGGCCGAGAAAGCCATCTAATAAATATTTGGTTCCAAATATTGAGCGTGTTGTGCGCCCTAACGAGCTTCTAGCTCCAACAAATCAGTTATCAAGATTACTGACTCCGGCCAAGGGCAAAAGGCAAGCCGGGAAGCAAAAGAACAAGGGTCGAGGATATCCTTCCGACTCCTCTTCCAACTCTTCCAGCTCTGATTCGAGCTCTTCGTCAACGTCAGATTTAGATTCCGACACTTCGAGTTCGGACAGCACCGATTCGGGATATAGACGCCGTGACAAGCGCCAGCGGAAACATCACAAGAAAAAGAGCAAGATGTTGCTCAAACCCAATCCCCCCGAGCTCTATAATGGCTCTGTGGATATTCGAGCATTTATTAAGTTCGTGACTGAAGGAACGGCATATGTACGTGACGGACATGTCCCAAAAAATCGCCGTGTAATGAAATTGTCTAAGTACCTATCGGGAAAAGCATATCAGTTCTATTTAACGACGATTGCAGATTCTCCATTTGACTGGAGATTGAATGAATTCTTTACCGGGTTGAATAACTACTGCTTCCCAGTGACGTACCGCATGGACCAACGTCGTAAGCTCAAAAAGGCGGTCCAGGATGATAAGTCGGTTCGAGACTTTCTTGCCAAATTAGGTGATTTATTTGACACTGTTGGCATTCTCGACGAACGCGAGAGAATCCATAAACTATGGTCAGGCCTAAATGGAAATATCCAGAAAGGACTCTGGAGGCAGAAGTTGAACCCTGAATTCTCGACTTACAAGGATGTTGCTATGGCCGCAGAACTTGTCGAGATGATTGAAAATGTTTTGGACAGCAGTAACTACTCGACGGAACAGGAGAATGACCTGTCCGAGTCTAACTCGGAAAGTAATGATTCCCAGCAGAATTTTTGTTTTAAGAATGAAACCTCGCGCAGTGATTCCGGGTCTGAAGGCAATAGCTTCGGCTCAGATCAGCCTTTTGCCAATGAATCTTTGAATGGGTTCTCAAGTAATGCATCCGAGCCCGAGGGCGGCAACTCCGACAGCGAATCCAGTAGCAGTGGTTCCAGTCAGCATGAAAATGATAACAGGTCAGACAGCTCTGCTCACCAGCAGGACTCCATCCGTGAACATCACAGGAATGGCCCATATTTGAATGGAAACCGCTATAAGCGTCGAAATCAGCGACGTGAGCTCTCTGAATGAGAAAGAAATGAATACCTTGCGACTGGTCGGTGTTTCCGATGCGGCGAGTATGGTCATATAAGCCGCCACTGCCCGAATAGGCAACCAGTGCACCACGATAACCATACCTCCCCAGACGCCGAAGATGGAGATCGGATCTCCGAACTCGACTTTGGGATGGTGAGCTTTGGCCTCCCTAATTCGGGTGCAGTGAATGACAGGCCTCCGGTGAATGGTAGATACTCACATCTTCGCCCAAACTTATCTAGTCAGGGCCAACATGGTGAATACCTACTGCCAGAGAAACACAGATGTCCCATTACGATGAAGGCATTTGCGCGCCAGCATGAGTCTGACGCTTTGAATATTGCAAGAGTCAAAGAAACTTGCCGAAAGAAGAAGAAGAATTCCGTTTTGCACGATCCCCGTGAAGAAGAAAAGGAGGGCGGGAATACGGATATTGATCCATTCTCGTCAACTTCCCGCATACCTAGTAATGCTCCACTTCAGAAATCAACATCCAGAGTTGTAGATGTCCCTCAGATGATGAACGGAGGGCGGGTCTATCTTCGACCTAGAAAAATTGAAAGAATAACAAAAATACCTGATAAACTCACCTCTACTTTTCAGAATCCCCTTCCCTGGCTTCAACAATCCCGAAACGGCAACATCCTTATTCCTTCTCCCACTGGAAACACCCATTTCATTTCCATTTCCGATGTTCACACTTGCATTGAATTCGACCACATTCTACAAAGCAAAGATGTCGACTTACGCACAGCAGATATTCCCGCAATCTATCCATTCTTCGCTGAACAAGTCAATAGCGACCCATTTATTCGACCTCACGGACTTGCCACCTTTGATCTCAGCACTGGAGAAGTATTTGCAGGGATGCGAAGCATCGATTGGCAGCGCTTCGAGCGCATCGTGCATAGAAATGGTGTGCAAATTGATGGATTGACTACAGACAATCATAACCTACATGAAGGATTGAAGCAAAAATCGAGAAAGGAAAGGAAGAGAGGGCGGAAGGGACGGAAGGATAGGCACCAGAAGATTGGTTTGAAGTGCCATAGAGCTTCTGGGGTCCTCGAATTCTTTCACCAGCATCCAGCGTTGCCCCGACTGGTTTGACCGGAGGTCATCCCGCTGATACCTTTCCACCAACTCGCAAAAATCCACACTCCCCTCATTCATGCCTCAATGCCTCGCTGAACATCCCTTGTTGCTGCTCTACTGCGCTGTCTACACATATTCCTCCTCCGAATCCCCTTCCCGATGCTTTGAAACCCGAAACACAATCCTGCGTCAGTTTCAATGATGATCTTGCGCAATCTATTGATGATAATCAGTATCGTTATGGGAAAAGGAACTCACTTCGACAACGTTCAATTGGATGAAGCGCTGGGAGAGAGAAGGTTGAGAGATCTTCGGCCGTGAAGGATCTCTGGAGGGCATATGTAACGGAGTTGTGACTCGTTACGCAGGCGTCTAACACTTTCCTTAATTGTTTTGTTTACTCATTGAACTTTAGTAGATAATTCGCTCTTTACTTACTCGTTTTGTATTTATATAATATCTACTTATAGTAATAGGTCTCAAGAAAGGTATATAAGGTAGAGTACTTTGCTGTAGGTAGATAGGTCCTCGTGAATCGAAATCCCCCCGGTTTACAACGGTTCTCTCGAGACTACCTCTTCTCTCACACTTCCCGTGTTGCGCTATGGTGACTCTGTCACTCTAGCATTACAGTTCACTTGACTTGCGCATTTGTGACTAATTGTGTTAATTATGATTATGATTTCGTGGTTACAAGCTTATTAGACCCGTAACTACGTCACAGAGAGAAAGGAGGATGGTGGTATGGTGGTATTGAGCCTGGAACACCTGGGTTCTGAAATGCAACACACATTGCGCTGTATGTGTAGAATGCATGGATGAACCCAGTCCACTGAGCACTCTGCTGTGGCAGCAAAATTTGCTGGAAACTTTGAACATCAGGAAAAACGCCCACTCAAAATATTTCATAATTCTGAGAAATATTCTTGTAATATCAAAAGGGCTACTAAGATCACCCAAATATTCTTGTAATATTGAAAAGACTACTAAGATCACCCAAATTTGCATAATTTTGCAAATTGTGGCAATTTTGATAAGTAAAATACATAGGATTCAGATTTTGACAATTTTTTGCCAGGCTTTCCATTGGCTTTCCAGGTTTTGAAAAATTTTCTGGTATTATCAAAAATTTACAGACAGGATAGAAAAAAGTAACCCAGAGATGCCGATAAGATGGCGTGAAAGCTTGTGGTTGCAATCACTGCATGACACGCAAGAATATGCTATGCCAGTGCTATGCTCTACGATATGCGAGTTCTTTTCGGCATGTAGTGCCAGACAACGCAGTAATCCCGCTACGCTGCCAGGCAGCATAGTCATAATCAACATGAAATATTACTGGTAATAACTGAAATAAAAGTACACATTGAAGTAAGTAAAAGTCATAATGAAACACAAGCAAACGTACAATACAAACTTAAAAAGGCAGCAGCCGTGGAGGGAAGAAAGCGAGGAAGAAATCATCACAGTTCAATATGTATGTGACAGGTGACGTGGCTCTTTTGTTGTTGTAAGTTAAAATAAGGTCCTGCCGGAGCCAGCCGGATCCTGCCCTCAAGATCTCGTGATAACCACGTTGAAAAAGCTCGATCTTCGGCGTTTGTTGAACTTGCTTCTCGACGGCGATTTTCACTGGATTCTCCCTTCAGCTTCTTGCGCTGCCTTCTGACTCTCGCCATCACTCAATATTTTCTCTACAGTGCTTCTCACCAGTGTTGCTTTCAACCTCTCACTGTCACCCAGTGTTTTCTCTCATTTGACTATCATGCTTGTATAAACATATTCACCCTGGTATGTTTTGCTTGTTCATTACGACGGCTACTGAATCCTGGCATAAATAGGCTCTGGCTTCGTTTAACCCATCCTCTATTTGTCGATCACTGAATTTTAAATGAGCTGCTCGGTGTGTTTGTTTTTTTTACCATCTATTTATCGTATAAACTCACCAGCTTCGTCGTCAGATTTATATCACGCTCTGTCACATGCTACTACTTTGCCTACCCTACGTTGCCCTACTACCACTACTTTGCCTACCACTATGTTGCCCTACTACCACTACTTCGCCTACCACTCCTACTATTACTATTTCACCTTAGTACTACTGAGAGCTTGCTTTATGTATTTGTTTAGTAGTGTTGCTCATTGCAACATGACTTGCTACTTAGGATTGCTTTAATGAGAGTCCATTTACATTTTCTCTGTTATGAAGTGAAAAGTTGAGATGAATGTGGTAAATTGAAAATGATACTATGCTATGCTGAATTTTTGCGAAGCCTTGAGAAAATCTGGATAATTTCTGATAGTGTTTGAAAAAGGCACAAAAACCTATGAAAAATTACTGAAGTTTGCAAGGGGACTGTGTTATTTTTCAAATCAACGAAACAAGGGTAATTTAGATAATTTTGAGAATTTCCAAGAATTTTCAGAAACTATGTCACAATTATCAAATATTTGGTGTAGGCAGTTTTCCTGATGAATAAGTAAAAGATGAGCACGCATACTTACATAGTTAGTCCAGAAGGGTTCACTTGCTGATGGGAAAACCATGACTGAGAGATAGCAGCCAAATGGTACTGTGAGGTTATTGACCTGGTAGAGACTCAACTGCTTTGGTAGTGATAGCTACTACGGAGGAGCTCCAAAAGTAGGCGCTCAAGGGTTGAAGTATTTCAATCTATGATAATGGGACATGGGTTGCTGATATGTCAAGGAGACCAAAAACAACTTGAAACTTGGGAAAGAGTAAGTATAGCTAGTGCATGTGGGGATCCAGGATCTATACCTACAAGTAATCTATGGAAGAAACAGCTTCTGTATCCATATATGAAATCATATATGAGATATGAGCCAGATAGAAGTCATACTCATGCTCATACTATGGTCCAGAACCACATTGAGTTGCTACAGATTGCTGTGTGGAAAATCATGGAAAGAGGGATTCAAAACTCCCAGCACTGCAAAATACTGTAGCAGCATTGGAGCACTTCAAGTATGCTAATCTCATTCTCAAATAACATTGCAGTGGACCCCATTGGCTCATCCATAACCCCAAAGCAGAGGCATTGTTTCCCGGTAGATGATAATGCTGGGCCTTGGCTGCAACAGGACAGGCTGGATGTAAAGATCCGTTCACAATTGGATCTTCCCAATGTACAGTATAGTGAGGGGCCCGTTGGGCAGATTCACTACAATATTGAGTTTGGTGTTGCTGATTTAACAGTGTGGTTTCCGATGGTTCTTCTGTGTTAACAGGTAATATTCTGGTATTCTGATCAAACAGATGTGACGTCTTCTGTGGTAAGCGGGTAAAAGTAGTTCTTTTGTGGTGAGCAGGTAAAGGTGGTTCTTCTGTAATAAGCAGGGATTCTTCTGTTGTAAGCAGGTAATTGGTGATGCTTCTGGATATTCACAGTTAGCAACTAAGATTCATATCAAGGTTCAATTCACAGCTATGCTGCACAAAGGTAATAGTTCCAAAATAACAAGGCTGGGGTACAATGTATCTACTGAGCGGTATTTATACTAGCTACCTATCCGAGTCATGTTCCGAGTCATTTTGACTCATATAATATAATTCATTTCCGGTTCTGGGTTCCGGGTCATTATATTGCACCCGAAATTAGACCATATGACTTGTTTGTTATCAAATGTCATTAATACAATATTGAGACAATCATGTGCTCAATCATGTGTCCAATTTGTCAGTCAGGAAATGTTCACTTCCTGACACTGGAGCACAGAAAAACTCCTGAGAGTCAGAATCATCACCCGGGTACATCATGGATGAAGGGTTGCTGACTCTCCATCCCTCCGGCGGCACAAATTCCCATTTCAGGGAAAGGGAAAATGTTGAATTGCTGCTGTTTGTAACCTAGTTAGCAAGCAGTGGATTGAAAAATCTGGGCAAACCTTACAGTCCCGTCTGTATCGTTCCCAGACCGAGCGATATCATTCCAGCCGACCCGACCCTCGTCCAAGCTGCTCCGTCAATGTACCGTAGATATGAATTGGCCATCACATTTTCTGCCCTGAGTATGACAGGGAGTTGACAGGGAGGGCATTGTCAAATTTGTACATACTTAAGTAGAACAATCCAGCTTTGCTGGCGTTTTCCTTAGGTTTAGCATACAGAGGAGGCGAGAGAATTCTTGATGCTAGGGTTGAGACATTATTACTCTAGTATATGCTCCACTATTGCAATGATGCAATTGTATGAACCTGTACTGTTTATTTGTGCGAGGTCTCATTGAGTTGTCAAAGGTGATCCTCCTTTGAATTGTGTGTCATGCCCTAGGCATATACAGACTGCCAACATTTCCCGCTTACCATTACATAATCCTTAACGCTACTGCGCAGCAATCCCCGACTACAGGACAAATGAGTCATTGTCACTTCCTTCTGTTAAGCGGTCTGAGTCAAGTTAGAATATGAATTTTGCATTACGAGCCTATGGCTCCAGGTAATGCAGAGTGGGTGAGCAAAGTAGATCCATGTCAACAGGCGGCTCGGGCGCTGCGCATACTAGCTTTGGCTGGTCAAAGCATTCCAGCCTCTGCAGATTGAGGGTGTGCTTGTTCACAGCGGCACCTCCATCAATGGGTTTCGCTTTGCTCACCCAATTACAACTTGGTCAAAGGCTTCAACCAAGTTGTACCATAGCTTTGCTTTGGGAGTTGATGTTGAACTTGCAGGTGTCAACAATCTACTGGCTATGGACCAGCCGCTTTCTTTATATCCAGAGGGCTGCCGCTGATCAGCAAAATGTATGAATGGAAAGCCACTTTCTGACACCGTACAGTGCTGGGGGCCGCTGTGTAGAAACAGCGGTCAGTCAACACAAGGTCGACAGCATACTCACCTGAGAGTGTAAGGATGTTACTGGGGATAGAAGAGTGCTTGTTGAGAGCAGAACAAGTGTCCAGATGAATAGTAGGATTCTTGGTTATTGTTACAGGAAAATATCTACAGTATTTATACTACAGAATATAATAAACCCTATAACAATGTATGAGTCTACTTGAGTCGTACTGCTAAACATAGTGCATATACATGTGCATAATATACCCTAGAAGATGGAGTCTGTATGGTAATTCTATAGGTATTGTTCATAGGTACTGCAAGGCAGCGTACAAGCTATGTATCATAAGACTAATAGTGAATGGTATAATTGACTACATCTATACGAACCTGCGTAGAGGCTGCGTCTAGTGTTTGAGGGTGAGTTTCAACATAGCATATATCGACAGTTCATCAATTGTATAGCAAGTGCGTCTAGTCGACTCACATTACTGATTAGATACGACTCATAAGCGGTAATCTAGTTTCAACACTCCCCTCGCTAAGAATTGTAGCTAAGAAGTATAATTTTTATTGACTTTAAACGGCATTATAGTTTATAGACATATTGCACAGTCTATGACGAATCAGTTAAAGAGAATTCCTAGACTGTTACAAAATTTCTGAAACTTGACAAGTGCAAGGTTCTTTGTGAGAAGATCTGCAACATTATCATCAGTAGGAACATAGAAGAGTTCTATTTCTTTTGATTTGATGCGTTCTCTGATATAATGATATCGTATATCAATATGCTTGGTTCTTCTTTCTTGTACAGGATTAGATCCCAGAAAGATTGATCCTTGATTATCACCACATAAGGGCAATACAGCTATAGTAATTCCAATCTCAGAAAAGAGAGACTTGAGACATTATCATCAGTAGGAACATAGAAGAGTTCTATTTCTTTTGATTTGATGCGTTCTCTGATATAATGATATCGTATATCAATATGCTTGGTTCTTCTTTCTTGTACAGGATTAGATCCCAGAAAGATTGATCCTTGATTATCACCACATAAGGGCAATACAGCTATAGTAATTCCAATCTCAGAAAAGAGAGACTTGAGCCACATAAGTTGTCTACACGGTGATAGGGCTAACTATGGGTAGGTGGGCAGAAGGCAAAACAACACCAACACAAACACACAATCAGACTTTTGAGTTCTGGGGTAATTCAAGATTGATCAATGGACTCTATTGCACAAAATGCTCTATAGTCTCTGGGGTTCTCTTTGTACTTTAACTATTCCTTTCAAAACAAGACTCTGGACTTCAAAACTTTCAAACGAGACAAGACTGGGACTTTAACTTTCAATCAATCAACAACAACAACAACAACAACAAGTGCAAGGTCTCTTTCTTTGTCTGTTCAAATGCAATCCAAGTTCATTCAAGTTCTGTCAGAAGCAAAAGCACTCTGAATAATTCTGTTCTTTCTTCTGCCAGAAGCACCCTATTACTACAAGCTTGACAGCAAGCCAGTTAACCTGGGGGGGGAGGGATGCCTGCTCTTTCTGGAGGTCTCCCCTTGATTATATACCCAAGGAAGCCAAGAGTATTGGTAAGGGGAGCATGTGCTCTGCATACGAGGCTGTATGGCATCATATGGTCAATTCTATTGTGAAATTTTACATCAGACCCGGAAACGGTGAGCAGAGACCGCCCCATGAGGTCGTTTTACTCTATTCAGTTCCATTTCAGATCATAGATGTTCAATCTCGAGTTCTTGGTATGTTCTTTTTCATTCATTCTTGATTGTCAGTACTTACAGTGACTTATGACTGTAAGTAAGTGTGAACCAGTAGTCCACAGGTTCTATAAGTGAGGGAGGACTTGAAGAAGGATGTATCTCAGCTATTCTTGTTTCGATAATCGTCATCTGAGCCCTGCAACATCAAGTTTCATTCTAATCTTTGAAATACTGCTCCAAGGGGACAGATCTCAGTTCTATGCTGGAGCATCGGAAAACCACCCGGTATCGGGATGTCTTACCGTATTTCCAACTCGTATAAACTCGTTTCAAGGATTCATAAAATTTCTAAGGTCTCTGACTGATGGGTATTGAAGTATGAGCATATCTATAGAAATATAGGTATGTCTCCTCCTAGTACCTACTCAAATCTCGTCTCTATGGTCGGGGGACACATGGAGTATAAGGCGGGAGGGCAGGGGACGTCGACGGGACCTGTTTGGACTCGGTTTGACCCCAACTCCTGTCCTGTATCATCGTGCTATGCACTTATTTGAAAATGAGGCATTTATCCCAACAACTGATGTAACCATGTCTGGATACCGGTATTTCGATGCCGTCAGATGCCTATGCACTGCTTTCGTTCGTTCTAGTGCTTCAGGGTCTCTGGTACATTTTGTTTCGTGCCCCAGATTGCCCTTTTGCCTGTTCTAAGTTTTATACCCTTAGTAAGGTATTATCATTCTGAGTAAGCATTTCCTATGGAAGGGAAAGCTTGTAATCGAGTGCTAACTAGTGAAACGATGTAAGAATCGTCCAAACGGTCTGCAACATCGAAGGTTTCATAGAAAACGGCCTCCTGGTGAGGTAGTTTCAAGTAAATCAATTATATCAAATTCAGAGTATGGGCCGAAATGGCCGATGTTTTGATATCAATGTTAGGCCATCGTGCGCGTGAAGCGGTGGCAATACAGGCGTTGTAAGAGCTTGTCCGATTTGGGTTTCAGTGAACACAGCACTGGGAGAAGTCTGCCAAGTGGTATGAACACTACATATCATGCAAAGACTATCCAGTAGTGAGCTTTAAGTCTAGTTTTAGACTCAAAAAGTCTCGGGGCGTATCAACGGATCAGATAAAGCCATGTATTCTGCTTCAGTCGATGAAAGAGCAACTGTTTTCTGCTTGTGAGAAGTCCAGCAGATTGGACCTGTGGCAAGTTTGATAATCATCCCAGTATGGGATTTTTGATCATCTGGATCTGACGCCCAGTCAGAATCACAATAGGCTAAGAAGCCATTGTCAGATCTACCATCAAAGACAAGTACATAAGTAGAAGTCCCAATTAAGTAGTGCACAATGTAAAGTGCTTTGGCCAGGTGGTCTGGGTTTGGATTCGCCGAATACTGTGAGAGTTTTATAACGGAATAAGCAATATCAGGTCGGGTGCCTAACATTAGATACAATAAAGATCCAATTATGCTTTGGAAGCATTGTCTTAGTTTGGCATCTAAACGACCAGTGTTTGCACAAGGAACCCAGGATGAAGGTAATGGGGTTGGGGTGGCTTTGGCGTTAGTCAATCCAAAATGTTCTATGACCTTTCAAAGATAAGGTTGTTGGTCAAGTGTTAAGACACGTTTGGAAGGTTCCCGTGTAATTTGCATTCCAAGGAACTCAGTTGGTTCTCCTAGATCACAACATTCCCATAATTTCATAAACTCGTTTTTCTTTTTACGAACAAGATCTTTGTCCTTGCCAAGAAAGAGTGCATCATCAACATAGATGATGGCAGTTACGGTTTTGCCATTTGATTTAAAGACGTATACACCAGCATCTGAAGAGCAGCGCTTAAATCCCAATTTTCCCATGGAGGCGTTACATTCCTTCCACCAGGATAAGCTAGCTTGTTTCAGTCCGTATAATGCACGATGTAACCGCCATACTTTTGGTGTGCCTTCTTTAATGAAATCTTTAGGTTGTTCCATGTAGATCTCTTCATCTAGCTTGCCATATAGAAAAGCCTGTTTGACATCAAGAGCCTGGATTTCCCAGTCCTCTAATGCGGCTAAAGCTAGGAGAGTTCATACAGTTTCAAACCGGGCAACCAGTGAGAACAACTCATTATAATCCACACCTTCTACTTGTGAAAAACCTTTTGCTACGAGTCGGGCTTTATAGCGACTGTCAGATTTTTTAGTAAAAACCCATCAACAACGGATAGGTTTGCAACCTTTTGGTAGATCAACTACTTCGAAAACATTTTGTTTCTTCAAACCATTGATCTCATCTTTGCATGCTTGATCCCATTTCTTTCTTTCAGCAGATGGTAAATGACAATATGATGTTGGAGAAATCCAATTATCAGGATTATTCCTAGCAGCTGCGTGTTTAGCAGGTATCATTTCACTGTCAAGATCTGTGATAAAAGATGATTCTTCTAGGGAATTGGAGATTGCTTGTGAAAGAAGGTATTTTTGTAATTCAACTCCCCTTCCTGAGCTAGTTTAGTCAGAAGTGCTTCCTCTTCTATGTCAGAATCCGGAGTAGCGCCGGGAGGTGGCGGTGTGACCATACGGTCATCAGGATTCAATGGACATGGTGGTGGAACCGGTGGCGGAACCTGATCAGGAACTATATTGTGAGCAGGCACAAGTCCACGTCTAGCATGTCCAAAGTGCTCAGCACGTTCTTCACCATCAGCTTGTCGGCTCCAAGTGCCAGGCATGGGTATCATGCCAGGGCGCAAGGGTGCACGGCATTCTCTAGTGGGGTTCACACGTTTCCATGCTTCAATGTCTTCGGGACGGTAGCTGAATGGATTGGGATTGGGAGCAGGTGGTGAAGGGTGTCTTGCTTGAGGTGGAGGGTGGGTGATTGAGATGGTACCAGAGGATTGGGATTTGGGGCATCATCATCACCAGGCAGATCTGGATCTGGGCCAGCTGGTGGACTGTGCGGTCCATTATCCGGTTCAGTAAACGGTTGTGGTTGATCTTCCGGGAATTCCGGATCAAATGGAATGTCTGCACCATTACCATTTGAAGGTTGCAAAGGTTTCACAGGCGTGGGGGCAACAGGTATAGCGGGTTTTACTCCAGAATCAGATTCGGATTTGCACCGTGGAAACCATTTTTCATAGAAAGTTGCTTGTGCAGCATGCACTATGGAGTTATTGCTACGCATGAATAGATATCCTTTGCTTCCTTGGTCATATCCAATGAAAGTCATCGCTTCAGAGTGTGGAGATTGTTTATTTTTTCGCTTGTCAATAGGAATAAAGACATAAGCGCCACAGCCAAAGGTTCTGAAGTACGAGACATCAGGTTTCTTTTTGAGAAAACCTTCAATTGGTGTCTTCCAGTTCAATCGACGGATTGGTGTGCGGTTGTACACATGTACTCCTGTGGAATATGAAAATTGCCACCAGGACTCCGGGCAGCATGCATGGTGTCGCATGGCTTCGGATTTTTCCATGAGTGTACGGTTGATACATTCCGCTCTACCATTCTGTTGATGAACATTGAGAGGGCGTTACTGTGGCTAAGCGGAAAGTGTGAGAAACAGCCAATAAATAGCCAAAACATCAACACAAACCACTAAAATACAATAAAGACTTCTAAGTTCAGAGGGGGGATGTGAAATTACAAAGAGTTGAACTTTGAAATGATAAGTGAATGCAGGAACTAAGGTAAAAGGGGGGGAGAGGCGGAAGGCTATATAATACAAGAAAGCACTGACCAGAGGTTGTCTACCCAGACAGAGCTCTGACTGCAGCCTAACTACAATACTTTACTGGATTGAACTTTACTAAACTTGAAACAAAACAAACAAAACTAATAATACAACTGTGTGAAGTGAGGAGGAGATCCCTGCCTCTAATGTGAGGGGGAATCCAAACCTTGGGATCAACTATCAATCTGGGCTACATTATATAGAGCAGGAGCGCGGCTGTGTAGTGTGCACAGACCACTTAAGGGTGTGTAAAACCGCTCTCTAGCTTCTAACGAGCCGAGTTTCATGTTTCTATTATATTTCAATTCAAATTTCAAATCAACACTCCGAAATTGGAGATTATCACTCTTCCCTGCACTTGGGAAGGGACAACAAGTTTCTATAAATGCTTGTACTCGGTTATAGCAATGCTAGAGGGTCTAGGGACACTGTCCTATCTCGAAAGTACCACAGAGGATGCAGGGGAACGGCGGTTTTAGCTCATGTTCGGCTTTAACAAATAGTGACCTAATTTCGGAGTTATAGCAAGATCTCCGTATTTCAACCACTTCCGGACATCGGCACGACTCGGGACTTCGGATTTGGACTCTCTAGTATATCTATTGAGCTCTCCAAATGCCGCCGCGATCATATTTCGCATGCGTGACACCTTTCTAAGGAGGTTCTCTTCTAATCCAATAGTATAAGTAGTAATGGATACAGCCTTCATAACTCGTGAAGTGGTGCTGCACAAATGATACAAATATTACTGGGAGTGCTTCTAGTGTATTTCGATTGAATAGACCTCAGGGAACCAGATATACATAACAAACTCCTTTTCTTTCAGAGTTGTCAAGCAGGGGATGAATTAACATATAGTGAGAAGTGCATATATCACAACTCTGAGCAAATAGAGGTTGGAGGAGTTTGTATTACATTGGATTCAAGCAAAACACATTGATACACAAGGTCCAGACCATAGTCTCTTTGCATGCTTTATCAGGTGGAGCACTGCATACTGATCAATCCTTCTGGATATGTGAATTGTAGAGACAAGACAGATACATATGAGACTACAGGTCATGAGGGTGGGTTTCAGTAACTAGAGATCATGGGTAGCACTCCCAATGACTTCCAGATACTATGTACACTGCAGAAATGCCAAAAACAGTATTCTAGGGCCAAAGGGTTTTGGGCGTATCAACATAAGGTTCGGACATTTGAATATCAATACCCTCAGACTTGAGAAAGGAAATAAATTCCTTTGAGATAAGTTCTCCCCCTCAATCTATGCGGAAACGCACAAGTTTGCGTCCAGTTTGTTTTTCAGCCCAAGATTTGAAATCCTTGAAGGCTTGAAACGCTTCTGATTTTTGTCGCAGCATGATCAAAGTAGCATGAGAAGAGCAATCATCCAGCAGAGTGATCACAAATTTAAATTTATGATAAGATACGGTTGGAATTTCAACTAAATCTGCGTGAATTAAATCCATAGGATTGGGTGCTCATTTCTCGGACTTAGGATATGCTTTGGAGGCAGCTTTTCCAAGCGCGCAACCTTTGCATGGAGATTCTTTATCTGGTATCAACAACTTAGGTAGTCCATTGACATTTCCAGGAGCATTGCATAATATGACATCACCGGGATGTGCAAAACGGTTATGCCAGGTGTTAAAATCATTAGGAGATGATATCATGCCTATTTCAGATTTCACTACATCAGCCTTTAGCCAGTGAATATTATCCCTGTCGTTATTGGGATATAAGGTCATGATTATTGAGTCATCATCTGTCTTACGAATAACTGATTTTTCAATGTTAATAGTTGTGTAACAACCCTGTCGATTTAATAAACCAACAGATAGAAGTCGGTGTGTGCAATGCGATTGGTAAAACACTGGGTGTAACTTAGTCTTGAGGATTTTTCCTTTGCCGTTGTCATGCCTTATGTAGACTGTTCCAGCACCTTCAATAAAGGTTGACGTTTGTTTGTCAGCAGTCTGGACAGGTATCAGATGTGTGAATTTTTTTATAAGACACAAAGTCTTGCCGATAAGGGGTAAAATATCCAGATGCACCGGAATCAAGCAGCCATGTGTTAAATATCTGACTAAGGTTCTTATTCGCACCATGCACATCATTAGAAACCATTTTATTTAATTTACCCTCACTAGGAGGTACAGAGTTCAAGAAGCGTGGAGAATGTGATACATAAGGTCCATTTGGACCGTTCAATATTCCAGCCATATTATTGAACATCTGTTGTAATGAGTGCAATTGGTCAGTGAATTTTTCCTTAAAACTATTAAGGGAAGCTTGCCAGAAAATAAGGCGCTCGTCTCCAGAGCCATACATTTCCTTGTAATTGTTGATGTCTATGTCGACTTTGGTCTGAGGCCAGAGGTGATCAGAGAGATCAACCTCTACTTCCTCAATCTTCATCCTGTCAAGGACGGAGTCGTGGGAGGCTTCACGGAGGAAGCTGTCGTTGATGCGCGAGGCAAGGCATGTGGCGAAATTAGAGACATTGGAAGTCTCCACTTCAGCCAATTCATGAGCCTTTTCTTTGCCTTTTCCTCCTTTCTTTCCACGGCGTGTCTTTTTGTCTTTGTTGGAAGAAGAGGACGAGTCATTAGAAGGTTTGCTTGCCGGGTAAGGCGCTCTCTTCTTGGTGTCTTTCTTCTTTTTCTGATCATTCCAAGAAGACTTGGAGTCAGATTGATGTTTGATGCCGGAGATGCGGGCCACAAGTGAGGTAGCATTGGATTGGCGGCGGCGGTACTTGTCCTGAATAATCGGCATGATGTTGGACAGAGTAAGAAGACTAGCATCTCGAGAAAGAATTGTCATCGCAAGACTATCCCATTGAGTAGGTAAGGCAGCCAAGAGAATCATAGCTTTTACCGGTTCGGGAAGAATGAGACCAGATCCATCAAGGCGAGAGAAGGTGGAAGTTAGTGAAGCCAAGGCTAGGGTAGGATTGGCTCTTCCATCGATTTGGAAGTTAATGGCCTCTTTAAAGATGCCAAAAGTGCCAGCGGAGCCGGGTTTGCTGTAGATCTTTTTGATTTCAGCCCAGGTTTCATATGCTTCATCCTTCAGAACTGTAGCTCTGATGTTGTCAGGAAGTCGGAGGGCAATTAAGCCCATGGCTTGGTCATCAAGGTTGTCCCAGTCGTCAATCTCTTTCTGTCGCTTGGCAGTGGTGGTTTCTATATCTTCACCAGACTTGTAAGTCTTTGCGGCAATTTTGTCAGCAGTGGGTTTGCGAAAGGTTTGTAGGGGACGAATTGATCGGCCACTAACAACAGACCAACAACGAGAGGCTCTAAGGAGTGCTGTCATTGAACTGGACCAGGAGGGGTAGTTAGCCCCATTGAGGAGAGGAACACTAGAGAGGTTTGAGAGAGACATGTTTTGATAAGGTTCTAGAAAAAGTAGAGCAACAGTCGGTGACGTGCTTCCACAAGTTATGAACACAGATCACAACAACAAAGTCGGAAACCCGTGACAAGTGTTTTCAGTGTTGATTGCATATAATTATCCATCCATTTTCCATCCACTGATCCGATCATTCCAATTCGGACTCAGTCACTTAAGTTGATCGGAACACAAATAGGGTAACTGAATGCCAAGAATATGCGTTTAGTCAACAGTATCCCTTCAGCATGTGAAGAACTTAAGGCAAGCAGGAGGTAGGTAATATGTATGTACAATTATTCTATGAAGGCCAAGAACCCAATGATTGTTCGCAGTTTGCCAGCGGATGCACATGAACGCTTTTATGGCTATTATAGCGGTGACCCCAAGTCTACCTGGCAGGGAATAAAACCCTAAAGGGAATGCCATTACATCAAAGCCCTTAAACAGTTCGTTCGATCATTGGGTGCCTATGTAAATACATGTGTGTGTCAGTGTGCAAAGTCATGTATATTTTTTGAACAATGCAGGAATGGAGAGAGATGCGATCCATGAATGTTACCATGTACCATGACCAGCTATGCACAACATGTGAACTTCGTACACTCCAGGAATGAGCATTGGATGTTCATTGAACACTGTCTAACCAAGTGCAGTAAGCACAATAGAGGGCACAACATGTGTTGAAGCGATCCGGGGCCCATAACCTGTAGAAACAGCGGTCAGTCAACACAAGGTCGACAGCATACTCACCTGAGAGTGTAAGGATGTTACTGGAGATAGAAGAGTGCTTGTTGAGAGCAGAACAAGTGTCCAGACGAATAGTAGGATTATTGGTTATTGTTACAGGAAAATATCTACAGTATTTATACTACAGAATATAATAAACCTATAACAATGTATGAGTCTACTTGAGTCGTACTGCTAAACATAGTGCATATACATGTGCATAATATACCCTAGAAGATGGAGTCTGTATGGTAATTCTATAGGTATTGTTCATAGGTACTGCAAGGCAGCGTACAAGCTATGTATCATAAGACTAATAGTGAATGGCATAATTGACTACATCTATACGAACCTGCGTAGAGGCTGCGTCTAGTGTTTGAGGGTGAGTTTCAACATAGCATATATCGACAGTTCATCGATCATATAGTGATTAGATACGACTCATAAGCGGTAATCTAGTTTCAACACTCCCCCTCGCTAAGAATTGTAGCTAAGAAGTATAATTTTTATTGACTTTAAACGGCATTATAGTTTATAGACATATTGCACAGTCTATGACGAATCAGTTAAAGAGAATTCCTAGACTGTTACAAAATTTCTGAAACTTGACAAGTGCAAGGTCCTTTGTGAGAAGATCTGCAACATTATCATCAGTAGGAACATAGAAGAGTTCTATTTCTTTTGATTTGATGCGTTCTCTGATATAATGATATCGTATATCAATATGCTTGGTTCTTCTTTCTTGTACAGGATTAGATCCCAGAAAGATTGATCCTTGATTATCACCACATAAGGGCAATACAGCTATAGTAATTCCAATCTCAGAAAAGAGAGACTTGAGCCACATAAGTTGTCTACACGGTGATAGGGCTAACTATGGGTAGGTGGGCAGAAGGCAAAACAACACCAACACAAACACACAATCAGACTTTTGAGTTCTGGGGTAATTCAAGATTGATCAATGGACTCTATTGCACAAAATGCTCTATAGTCTCTGGGGTTCTCTTTGTACTTTAACTATTCCTTTCAAAACAAGACTCTGGACTTCAAAACTTTCAAACAAGACAAGACTGGGACTTTAACTTTCAATCAATCAACAACAACAACAACAACAACAAGTGCAAGGTCTCTTTCCTTCCTGCACCCACAGGTATACACTTTAATAGGTGACTTCATTGTTCTACTAAAACGCTACACCTGCAGCGGGTTGTGGGCAATTTCTGGCAATGTACTGAGTTTGACAGTTGACTTCAGGAACTTGTATCTTTTTCCCCTGTCTACAACTTTCCAGGCTCCACTTTGATGACATGTCTCTCTGAGTATACATATAAATCATCCTATGTCCTAGCACTGCTCAGCAGCATCAGCACATACATTTGATTGTATCCTATAGTCCTACTGCAGCTTACTTAATACTGACCCTCAAATTTTTCATGAAAATTTTGCTTCACTAACTTCTAAGTACATAAGTAGTCTGGCCAGACCTAGCTCAAATAGCCTAGGCTGCCCAACGGCTCTGGCCCTAGCTCTCACATGACTTGATAAGTGAGACAAAGTAGGAAAAAATCAAGAATTTTCAAGTTGATTTCAAGGGTAATAACACTGAACAGAGAAGGGCAAGTTGGCAACTACCACTGCTGTCTTGCCACTGACTTTAGAGCTGCTCTCAGTGAATCTGCACCAGCGTCACACTGTCACATTGCAAATCAACTCAGGTGTTGGAACAACCTGTGCTGCAGATAAAAGTAAGCCTCCAAGTATGAGAAATGATGTTCATCCCATGTGTAGACCTACTCAGTATAATATCCCAGGAACACATAGAGTGCAACAACTTGTATATTGATAAAGACTGTACCTGTAGAACTACTCAGTATAATATCTATTTGCTTTTTTGTCTATTTCCATTCTTTATTTCCTGCCCTCTGTTTCCTTCCTTTCTTCTCTACTCTCTCCTTCTTGATCTTCGCTCATTTCATGAAGCCCTTTAGGAGCGCCACGTCCTGGCACTTCACAGGCATCAGAAAGATACCCGGAGAACAAAGGGGACGATGGTGGTCTGGAGAATTGCATAGTCAATAATCCCTAGATAAAATCTAAAACCAGCCAGTCGCAAGGTCTAGTATTTGGTCCCGATGATGTACTGCGCTGACCGACAAGTCGCTAGAACCAAATATCAATCAACAAAAAAAATCCGGGTTGAATATAAATAAGTAATGGGCACTTCATGTGAACAAATACCTGAAAAAACCAACTTGAACCAACCCCCAGATCTGGAAACGCCCTAACCACACTAACATCTCCTCTCACAGCGAGATAATTCCAGACAAACGGCGCACTTGCCAAAGCCATGACACAACTGTAAAGTAAAAAGAATAAATATGCACCCAGGAACACGTCGAGTGCAACAACTGGGGTGCTTCTTCGTAACAAGTTAAATATGCAAGCTCGGATGAGAGATAAGATGTGAAAATAATGGATCAAAGAAGATTGAGGAAAAATAAACGATGGGATCAAGCATTACCCGCATACATGATACTTATCCCAAAGTCAAACATGGTGGCGGGACTTCTATTATCCAAGCCGAACTGGTTACTGCATGGATCCACAACACCATGGAGGGTAAGTGAGGACTCAGGAGGTGTTTTCACCAGCAAATGCAATCTCAGTCAGGCATAGCTCATGCTATGCCAGCCTGATTGGGTATAATAATGGAGTCTACAACTCTACTCTGTGGAAGGTGCACCACAATATTCTTGAGGTAATTAAAGGCCTTGGAATAGTTGAACCATCATTTGAAGAATCAAAAAGCATATCTTCACCATGATTATTGTCTGCTATTGTCTCAAAAGAAGTCCCAGCGGAGGGCAAGGGTCCTCAAGTGCTGCAAAATCCAAAGTGCATGTGCCGCTTGGGGCGGGCCTTGTGGTCATGAACACCACAGGCACGGCAGTTGGTGCTATAGGATTCAATAGGAGCCGATGACCGTATCAAATAGGGATCACAAGATTAGCCGGCATGTCGGTTCAACATCAGGTGGGAAAGAAATACCCGATCTGGCGGTTTTGGAAGAATCCAACACTCATTTGACACCTACAAGACCCTCCCTTCCCTTCGGTCAGAGTCGGGGACCTGCTTCTGCCGCATTTCCAGTTCCGATACACTTCCACTTTGCTTCCGTTTTACTTGTTCCTTCATTGTACACTTTCTATGATCCCGTCAATCCATTCTCCATCATTCTTACAATCATACATATGCTTTATGCTCATCCCGCCACTTCCGCTTATGTTCATTGTCTTTCATCCCTTGTACTTCTTTTGGCTATTCTTGTCTTTTCTACTCTCAGATTATTACCTATCGCTACTCCGGTCCTCGAGTACCCTTTATATAGTTCTGTACCATGTCAAGTACAGTAGATTGGAAATATTACTTAACCCCTTGACTCGTGTGCTCTTGTGTGTTCTGGTTTCTCGCTTTATCTGTTTCTTTAACTCTGTTTCTTCACTCCATTGTTTTCACAACCTCTGCAATCTACTATCATCTATTTGGTTCCGCTCTGTTTGCGCCGCATCAGGTCAGCTACCGCTTGACCTTCCGCTTCCGCTCATATCGCTATCAAAGCCACTTGCACTTAGTGGGTCCTACCCTTCGAGTTGGAAACTCATCTACTCTTAGGCTTACTCGCCGAGTTCATTCTATTGCCTGTACGGACCTGCCATCCTTACATTAGTCCCTTGGACGATCCCGACATGAGTCTTACATCCCATAGGCACTTCGGAACCGTTCTACACTCACATCCTTTCACATCTCAAACCAACTTTCCCAGTTCGGCTGAACGACGGCAGTACAGAGCGTATCCGCACTTTGGTTTCCAGGTTTGTAACCCGCGCTTGAAGGATTCCGCCTAGATCCTTACATTGTGACTGACTAGCTTTGTGCTAGGACAAGTCTTATTCCACCAGTTATGAACAATAAATAGTTCTGTTTCTAGATTTTACTTCCTAGAAACCAAGAAGGGCCAAGTGCCAATTCCAACAATGGGACCAAGTGTCCAAACAATAGGCCAAGCGCCTTTCAACAATGGGACCAAATGTCCAAACAATGGGACCAAGTGTCCAAACAATAGGCCAAGCAACTTTCAACAATGGGACCAAATGTCCAAATACTGAGTCAACAATATGACTCAGTGTCATACCTCTCACAATAGAGAAGCAGGCAACAACTTTAGTTTTTCTAGATTTAGATCCACTGATGTAACTGAGCAGAGAGAACTGTAAACTAGATTCAGCTTTCACTAAAGTCTAGAGTGTTCTTCAGAGCAACACACTTGAACGAGGATACCAAGTCCATGAGGAACCAACCTCTAGTAATACAACCCCAACAATGCTAAGTAGGATTCCCACATGCATTGAGGAGTAGAGTGAGGAGAGAGACAGATGTAAGTCCAACTCAAACCTGGGGAATGCACATCAGACCTGTGCCCCCTTTTATACTACTTTAGATGTGATTATTAATAGATGATATGTACAGTAAGCAAGAGAGATTGAGATCCTATACTTTAAAAAAGCTTGGTTTTAGACGCCCGCTTATTAGCTAATAAGATAAGAAGAGTGATAAGATGAGCCGGTACAGCGGCACAGCCAGCGGCTTTATGTAAGTTACGCAGCGGTAGTACCGGAACGCGGTTAGTGTCGCAGGAGTTCCCCCTTGGTTCCCCTGTCGACTCGAGTAAGCCTGTCGATATGAACGATCAGCAATGAATCAGAATTGGGGCAAGATTTAATTAACTATTTGCTAAGCTCCTAAAGTACTGAACTAACTATTATAATACCCCACTACTGCTGTTTATTTGAGACTAATGCTCAAACCCCCTGCACTGTAGCCTCCTTTAAGCAGACAGAATATTGATAATCACATAAATTGTAGTAGTGCATAGTTGCCAATGCATAGGTAGGAGTTTTATAGGGAGTACCTGAAGGCTGGAGACTCTTGGGAGACTCGAGAGTTGGTGTAGATTTCTGGGTCCCAGAATCAGCTGAATTGTGGTTTTTTTAGAATCAATATCACCAGTCTTGGCTTTCCAGCTTGAAATCCCATGTGTAACACACTGCCGAGAATATCGCTGAACTGACTCTCGAGTCTCAGAGCGCCACTGCTTGACCAAAGTGTCGATAGCAAACGACCAGACTGAGACAGGGTCTCTATGGGCATTCACCCAAGACGCAAGACGTACAGAGGTGCTGTCCGCTTCCCATGGGCTGTCTGTATTTTGTTGAGGATGGACCGCCAGTTTGATGGCTGTTGTTTCGGGCTTGAGTAGCTCTGCTGGGCACACAGTAAGCCGCACACTACAAGTTTGCGCCCCATAGTTTATCCTTTTCAATATTAGTTACTATATAAGCTGTCTACTATACTACCTCAAATTAAGGACTCATTCCGCCCCAAATTCCGCCCCCATTTCTGCGCCCCCTTAAAATTGTCCGATAAAGTTATTGACTTCTTATCGGATATACTTAATTCACAAATTTTCCATAATTACTACAGCATACTGTAATGTACCATTCCATAAAAAAGCTAAAGCAAGTTTTAAATTTTGCAGCTGTAACATTGGACAGTATGATTGGCATCCAACCTAGGGCCTACTGCCACATGCCTTGAAGTTGGTGGCCAATGGGCTATAAGCATATCACCTGCAGAGCGTAGCCGTTACACTAGCTGCACAGCAGCTGCCGGTAGAACTGCATTCGCCATTCAGAATTGCCAATGCCATGCAGTGGCTCTGTAACATAATGAGAAAACCTACCAAAAACCCATTCCCTGTAAACAGTTAGCTGGAAATTACTGTAGATAATTGTAGTCTGAGCAAGATAAGTATGGAAATTAGGAAGAAAGGAGCATCTCAGTTAATTGTGTGTACAACTCTGAACTGAGAGAAGTTTGAAAGTCAATAGAGTTTCCATAGATGGTGGAGAGTCTCATACAAGTAATAACAGAAAGATAATTCAGCAACAACACACAATGAAAGAATGTGCCAGCAGTGCCATGACACACCTTCCAAGTTTTGAATCCCTCTTTCCATGATTTTCCACACAGCAATCTGTAGCAACTCAATTACGAGTCCTGAATGTAATGAAGGCTTGTCCTTATGGCGGGTTTTGCATGGGAATTTTTCCTGATTAAGGCTGATTTCATCCAAATCCAGTTGACCCAATTAGGGTTTCATTTTGATATATTTGGAATGTCAAAGCATATCCCATGTGACTTTCTGATTGCCCGCTCTTTTGAAAAGACTTTTGCCCACTGAGAAGGGGAATGCAATCCTTGTACTGCGCTAGCGGAAAGACAGATGCCGGAGGATAAGATCTACGATTTCCTTATGGACCGGAAGGAAGATCTTAACATGTTACAATGACTAGTCGCGTTGCGATGCGGCACAGCTGCTAGATGATTAAGCTAGGTGAATTTGATATTTGATTATTGGTTGACTATTGACTAGGAAAGTCCTACTGCAATAAACCCAATGATCTTATGGTGGATAGGCTATCGCCAAGCCACAGCGCTGAGCATTGTGCTAGCACACATATCTCTGGGGTTCTTGGTATCTGCTCAAAGCTAGCGAAGTGAACTATTGCTGGGAGATGTTATTATCTTAAAGGGATTTAGCTGGACTTGCTCAAACCTACCAGACGACCTTGAGGATAAACATGCGGACATGTACCTGTGTGGAGCCATGAAACATCTGATGGAAGGAACAGTTATTTGCGGTACGAGATTCCACAAGGACCAAAATATGTTAACACATTTTAATGTTATGACTCGATCAATAGTCTCGTCCAAACCTTCACAGTACGTAACTCGGCAGTAAAAATGATAAGAGAAATTAATGAGATTATAGAGCAAGCCTTTCCGTTCGTTGAAACCGCTAGGCAAAAAATATATACTCAAACAACTAGGCTCAAGTAAAGTTAGTAACTAGTTTGTAATACGAAACTCACAGAAGTTATTATTTGGAGATAGCTCGACAAATAATAATAAGATTACCCTCGGAGATGGCTCGACAAGCAGTAATATGAATCAGAACTAATACTCGGAGATGGCTCGACAAGTAGTAGTGAGTATGGTGTCTAATACTCGGAGATAGCTCAACAAGTAATAGTGAGTGTGATGTCTAATACTCGGAGATAGCTCAACAAGTAACAGGAAGTTGCAACTCGGAGATAGCTCAACAAGTGGCAATTAAAGAAGTATTCACTAGGAGATAGCTCAACAGGTGAATATTAGTGGATACAACTTGGAGTTAGCTCAACAAGATGTATAAATGTGTATTGTAGCTTGGAGATAGCTCAACAAGATACAATGAGTTGGTCTGGTGATTCACACAAGTGATAACAGCAAACAAGTGGGGGTTTGGATTTAAGAAAAATAATACGTCTAACATACATTGGTAAATCTAGACTACTTATATACTGTGCAATGTGTACTAGTTAGGAAATGCTGCGGAATGACTAGATTTGAGTCATAACTGCGGAAATACTGCGGATGAGTCAGTCTGACTATGTAATGCTGTGCAATGACTAATATTGAGTCATGTATGCGGAACCGTAGTTGACTCAGATATCTGGCTGTGCAATGACTGATATTGAGTCATTGATGTAAAGAGGCTATGCAATGATGTCATAGCTGTGGAGCAGTGATGTGATATCATAACTGCGGAGCAATGGAATGACATCATGATTGTGGAGTAGCAAGATGACATCATAGTTGTGGAGCTAGAATGATGTCATGACTGTGCAGACTGTGCAGTGACTGTTAAAGATCATTCTGGTGTTCTGGAAGAATGTGTGCAGCATTAACCCAAATGGTGTTGAATAACTAATGAATGTAAAATGATAAGTAGAAGTATTAATGATAGTGTTCATAGTTGGTTACAGAAGAAAAAAGATTGGGTGTATAGGATTTAGATCCGGGTCATAACATTTAATTTCTTTTACTTTGATACCGAAATTGGGACCGTACCTAAATTGGGACGGTTTTCTAGATAAATGTGCAATATGTCCAGGCTAGAGTTTCCTTTCTTAGCTAAATTCCTCTCCTTCTTGAATTTCCATCTTACTCCATTTCTCTCCGACTCTGTTTCATCTCTTTTTGTATAGACCCAGTATATAAGGATGATGTATTTATCTCATAAATCAAGTTATCTTGCCACCTCTCATAACCACCCATTGTGACAAAGTCGAAGGTCTCTTCACTGCCGGAGTCTGCTAGTCCTCTTAATTCCCCTGGTTTAAAAGTACCGAGTCAATCAAACACCGTAACTGGGCATTTGTTTAGGGAGCATATGGAGTCTAGCTTTCTCTTTGAAGTTAATATTATATTCTATCTTATAAAGTTTGGATTGGTGTAATAGAAGCTTTGTAACAGCTTTTGTGCCCGCTTGAGATTGAGTTAGATCTTTTGCGTGAATCTAGTTGCTTCCTTAGAGGGGATGGCTTCTAGTAAGGAATTATTCAGCTCCAGAGTGAGGGTTCCTTAGCTAGCTCTTAACAAGTATTAGCAAGCCACTAAGATTGTGGTACGAGTTCCTAGTAATTAAGTTCACTCACAGTTTCATAGCTTGACCCAGAGTTTGGTCAGGGATGTTACAGTGTTACGCTAGCTGGAGCCAGAGTTTGCCCAGGAGTGTCCTAGTTGCATTGTATTGGTTTTGGTTTTGGTTATTGTTGGACACACACACACACACACGGTTATTTGGTTATTTGGGTTTTTGGTCAGACATACGTGCACAACTTAGACAATAGTCTATGCTAGTTCAGTTCATAGAACTTACTAGACCTTGTCGCACTATGCTAGTTCAGTTGTTTCACTACACTGGCTGGTGTATCATCTTACATTCAATGTCTTAACCTTCTTTGGGGAATCTTTGACAACCCCCTTTAAATAAATTGATAGTCTGGTTAGGCGCGGACTTGTATTTGTTAGGTTGTTTTCTAGTGCCTTTCACATACCAGTACAAACCAAGCCAATTAACACCCTGCTCCAAATCTCTTGATACTTATAATAAATTGCTTTGCAGATGTAACTCTGCAATTTGCGGGCTCTGACTTCTGCTTCTTTTTTCTTCTTCTAAATTGAATGACGTCTGACCTGCACCAAAGCTTTGAATCAGCTGCCTCATCCACCCCCAGATTCTTTACAAGTTTTACAGCAAGCTGATATTGTCGTTTGGTTTTTCATTTGCAGGCCTCAGAGCTTGTTTGTTTTTTGTTGTCTGCTGTATTTCAGGAGATTTTGTGGCAGAAGACAGTGTTGACTGGCAAGCTAACATCCAAGTCATTCAAAATTTAATGGGTTTCTAGTATGTTCTGTGCTTCTATATCTTGTTTGTTTTTGTTTAACATACTTCAAGTGCGGATCTTCATATTGCCATGACTCCTTACCTTGTGCATCTCTCCCTCTCACCAAACAACTAGCAAGTCTCCAAGCCTGGTCACCATACACCCTCCCGCTTCTCACCATCCTTATCCTTACCTTACCACCTTGGATTTTTCTTGTCACTTTCTGTGTGTTTTGTAAGAAAGGCTGGATCTGAGAAATATGCTGCTATTGCCCTCTGCTGGCATCAATACATTGATACGCTGGTTTACTGGCCAGGCCTGTATAAACTAGATATTGCTATTCCAAGCTTATCTGTATTGTACATTGGATACTAAGGGCTATAGTGAGTCTCACACTGTTAGCTAAAGCTGATAGGAAGTCTATTGTACCCACTGGGTGCATTGTGGATGGTATAAGCATTTGCCACACTTTGTACTCTAGCCCAAGTCCTATGCAAGTGCATAACCTAGAAAATACTGGTGATCACTCAATATGAGGCTAGACTTACTCGATGCATACTCAAGGGAACTTCATTCACACACAAAGTTCACAAGTGGAGGTGTTAGTTCAATAGAGACATACTTGGCTATTTGCTAGATAATGTTCATGGACATAAATGATTGGCTTATATATATGATGTCAGTCAGCATTAAGTCTGATGAATCATACAAATCTGAAAGGCTTACTGATCATACTTGAAATGATGACTGATACTCTCCAAAGTCCATTATAAATCAACAAACATGATTACTGATATATCCTGTACATACTTACTAAGGCTACTTTCATTACTCACAAGCTTTAAAAGACCCGTGGCAGAGCCACGGGAGCCGCACAGGAGTTTTAAAGCATTATCTAGATTCTACACCCTGAGAGTGCTACCAGGTAACCATAAGCATGCATTCCCTTTGTGGGTCAAGCAGTTGCTGCCTCTCTTCCTTACTGCCTAAAGTCTGACTGTTTATTTTGTTATAATTACTATCAGTAGATCTTTACCAAACAAATGCTCTTTCTTAAACTCTTGAGTCTCTTCTGAGTCTCTCATTACTGGTCTTAAGGTGCTGCGTCGCCATTTAATTTCTTTATATTCAATATATTCATTTTTTCTATATACTGCATACCGTATGACTTACATAAGTAAGTCTTCTTTTATACTGGTACACTACATGCTATAAAGCTTGTCGTGTTCACTCGTGTGAATTAAGCAACGCCTCGTAGAGGCCTTACACTTTTTTGAACATCAAGTAGCGTTATACGCTTACCGTTGTTTAAAAGTAAAAGATACAGTACGCAGTACAATATCAATCATATTCATCAAACATCCTCGCAATCAACTTCTTTTGATCATTAAGGACAGTAGTGATTGTACTGGGATTGCCATGCCAGTACCTAGACTGCCGGACGAATGCCCGCCAGTAGTGCTGGACATCTATAGGAATACACTGTTCTCGAATGCCTCGACAGGAAAACGGAAAGATTCCATGCTCAATGTATCGCAGGCAATAGGTCCATCATCCATAACACATAGAAACTATGTGGGATTTGGACAAGTAGGAGAATTACCTCCTACAATAGGCAAATCGCTATTAACACAGCGAGGCTATACAGACTCACGTCAAAGTCGTCCGTCATCGCTACCAGATACGCCGACACCTACGTTCCTTGCAGGAACAGGATATACGCCTAAAGTGAGACAAAGTCCCACTGGGAGAACTTCTCCAGCACCAAGAGGACCAAGGTCACTCCCAATACCGCCCAAATCCAGGGCTACAACACCGAAGTCAAATGACTTCATATTTGAAGAGCCAGAAATCATATCTGACTCTGCGGCGCAACTTACGGATCACATTCGTAATGCATTCGGAGTGTTGGCGACACCGTCAACGCCCATAAATATATTGTCCACATTTGTGGACAACAAAGCTACCATTAAAATGGAAGCATTCAGCGTGGTGATCCCACCAGCAAAACAGACAATTACAGAAAGCCCGGAAGATCCGGGTAACAAAAGCGATACAATTGTAGAGCTATTAGAGCGGTTTGGATTAAACCAAACGCCAATGCAAGTTCCTAAAAGGAACAAAACAAAGGATCTCCCGAAAAGAGAATCCATACTGAATAACCACAATGTAGTTATTAAGGCAGAAGAGTCAAGCTCTGCCATAAAAAATAACAATGTCAAGACGAATACACCCGTAATGACAGCATTCCCAGTCGTAACAACTGGTGAAAAAGCACCAACTAAAGTTGACGCTGACCCGGACACAGGCATAGCCTACGAATGGGATAGTCGCGTAGCGATGCAATGCTTGCGCAATAAGAGCTTCCGAGAAACCGGAAAAGCCTCGGAATTCTTCCCAGACCAAATGGTTGGGTTCAACACGGATGGACTTCTGGTCAATAAATTCAACACACCCGAAGAGGTGTGGATACGCAAACAAGACAGTGCGCAAGATGCAGGTCCTTCTAAAAGTGGGGGAGGACCACCTCGAAAAACACCTACAAGAGGAGCTCCAGGAGCACCCGACGATGGTGATGACAGCTCAGACTCCAGCGGAGATGAGCACAAACGCAACAATGATAAAAATTGTCGAAGCACACCATGGGATGATGATTCATCCCAAAACGATACAGATTCGGATGTCACAGATTCGTCAAACAAATCGTGGATTGGAGATATTCTCCAACCTAATGAGAAATTCAGTAATAGCAAGAAGAAGAAGATGCGACAAAAAGTAGCATCACAACTTCGAGCAAAAACTGCAGACAATGATCGTCGCAAACTGTGGCAACACCCAGTACACAAAGTGTACAGAAAGCAGATACATGAACATGTAGGCACTGCACTTCCTCCATTGGAGGGAGTAAAGAATATCAAAGTACCATCACCGGAGAGCTACAAAGGTACTCCCGATGTAGAGGTATTTGAAAGGTGGCTATTGTCACTCCTTCGATGGTTCATAGCACACCGCTATTGCGGTCCAGCTTATGATAGCGCAAGATTACAAATCTTAGGCATGTTTCTAAAAGAAAAAGCACTAGATTGGTACAACGACAAAGTCGTTGGTGCACACAGGACCACAATGGAGTGGACCAGTGAAGAAGCCATTATTGGTTTATTTGATAGATGCGTTCAAGCATCTACAATTCATCAAGCTACTCAGCAGTTTGAGTCAATCACTTACTCACCTGTTAAGGGAGTACGAGATTATCACTCAACACTAGGACAATGGGCATCAAGAATGCAACATCCACCGCATTCATATGATATGAAAATGTGTTTCGTTAAAGGATTGCCTATGTCAATCCTTGAAATACTTATAGACAGGGGAATAAGCCCTGAATACGCGAAATTCAAGACTATAGTCAAAGCGGTTACTTGCATTGAAGATAATCGCGCACTACACGATTACTACGTGTCAGGCAAGCGAAAAACGAGCACACCGAGCTTGAAATATGTCACAAAACGCGCTATTGCGGAATGAGGAGCAAGTACTCCTCCCGTTAGAACATATACTGCAGCAGCAGTACCAAAAAACCAACAAAGGGTACAGTTAGTAAAATATACTAGCAAAGGGAAGAGACCAGTTAAATTTGGTAACTCTTTCCGTGGAACAGGACAAGTGTCGAAGACACCATCTAAAGAAGAAGCAGTTTCTAGGAAACTATGCTTCCGTTGCGGCAAGCCAGGTCATTTCGCGAATGACTCGACGTGCGAAAGGCATGGACAACCTCAATTGTACGCCATTCAGGAAGACAAGCTGGAATCAGCTAGTCAAGATGTCAATCCACAAGAAAACCTCGAAGAGGATCTTGAATATCCTCCAGCACTTCAACCCAACGAGGATGAAGATGAGGACAAGTCTGAAGGAGAATACTTCCTTGAGACATATGAAGAAGAATATGTCGGTCGACTATATGATGACAACGACGACTTCCAAGAGTACTTGGGTCATATTCATGACCCTTACATTGAAATCAATCCTCTAGAGGACTGTGGACCGGCAGTATGCCTAGAGGATGACTGGGACAATGACACGTTCTTGTCCCTCGATCCTCAAAGCCACCAGATACAACTGGATGGCACTGATCGTATGGCGGTTATGAACACGCCCAACGAAGAGCCTAAAACCAATACAGGTGAAGGCATTCGTAAGTCTAGTAGACTTATGACCAGACCTGACTGAGGTCCAATCCAAAATCGCCGTCTTATGATGGCAATCATTGAAATTGCAGGAGTAGAAGCGTTCACGCTATTCGACTCTGGTTGCACAATCGAGGCTTTAAGCCCCGCATTTGTTCGATTAGCGAACATCAAAGTACACCAATTGGCGGACCAACATTCGCTACAATTGGGAACTGTAGGAAGTAAAGCCAAATTTAATTTTGGCGCAAATGTACATACCTCCTATGGAGGTATAGACAATAAAGTATACTACGACATTATTAATGTCGATAGATACGATGCTATTCTCGGTACGCAATTTATGCGTAAGCACTGCATCAAACTCGATTTTGAGAGAGATGCCATATGCATTAAAGGGAAGGTAGCACCTTCTCTTTCTGTGGGGAGGACGCGGTAGAGTTTTCTCGACGCACAGCAATGAAACGTGAAGCTCTCAATGAGAAATTCAGAAGAAACGAGACTCAAGCCTCTAGCAAAGAATGACTAGCTGCAGCTACAACTTCTAAGAAGTCAGAGCGTAAATCAAAATCCACAGTGGAAATCGAGACAATAGTAGACAAAGAACATCTTTGGTCTGAAATGCAACGCTCCGCAAGGAGCTTCCCTCATAACTTCCCAGTTGTACTGGAAAGCTACGACGAGGATGATAATTCAACCTCGCCCAAAATAAAGGAGTTATCTGCAGAAGATTTCGATAAATATGTCGAAATCATACAAGAATTCTCTAGAGAATACTTTCCTTGCAAAATAGAGGAACAAGCGGAGCTAAGAGCTCAGCGCGATATGAAAGAGAATATATCTCAACCAATGCCGGTTGAACAAACAGGCAACAAAACAAACAATAATCCTAATCAGGATAATCACGATACAGGGATTAGCTATGAATACATAGCTATCCCAAATACTAACTCGAGACAAACAAGATCTAAAGATCAAGTTCAAACGAGTACTAATCGAAAAGGATTGAGAAGTAAATCTTGATCCATCTCTCATCAAAGACAAAGGAAACCTGTTCGAGTCAAGGTGTGGAAATTCCCACTTGACGACATAGAGTTTGAAGAACTCTATGCTCATGGTCATGCAGACGATGAGCATGAAAAATTATACGCCATCCAAGAGGAAGACGTTATGGACTTCTCGGCTCTACCAGAGCGAGGTCCGTATACGGATGAGCAAATACCTTTGCTCCGTGCTTGTATTATACATGAGCATATGGACATCCTAGGAGGAGTACCACCGGTACTCCCACCATTTCAAGAAATTAATTATTGAATTAATCTCATTGACGAACAGCATAAGTATAACTACTATATGCCAAGATGCCCAGATCATCTTAAGACTCAGCTTAGTGATAAGCTTGAGAAATACACTGGTGCTAACTGGTGGATTCAACAAGCTGTTCCACAAGCAGCTCCAATGCTTTGCATTCCAAAGAAAAATGGTACTCTTTGTACCATTATCGACTATCGTCAGCGTAATGCTAACACGGTAAAGGATGTAACTCCTTTCCCAGACCAAGACAACATCCGTAGGGATGTTGCCAAACACAAGTATTGATCTAAAATCGACCTCGGCGATGCATACAAACAGACTCGAACTGAGCCTGGAGATGTATGGAAGACTGCATTTGCATGCGTCTTTGGGACATTCATTAGCAATGTCATGATGATGGGAGACTGTAACGCTCCCGCCACTTTTCAACAATTGATGACCTACATCTTTCGTGACGCTATTGGACAATATGTCCATGCTTATTTAGACGATATATTTGTCTTTAGTAATACACTTGAAGAGCATGAAAAGCACGTCAGAGACATACTAGAACGACTCAGGAAACATCACCTGTTTCTAAGGGCAGCAAAGTGTGAACTTTACTCTGAGTCTGTAGACTGCCTGGGCATGTCATTGACGATAAAGGTATCCATGCGGATACCGATAAGATGTCAAGAATTCGCAAATGGCAAACCCCGCGCATGTACAATGATGTACAGCGCTTTCTGGGACTTGTACAGTACATTGCACCGTACATGCCCGAAGTAGCCCAGTTCACTGGACCACTTTCAATTATGGTATGGAACAATGTTCCGTTTGTATGGATGCCAACACACAAAGTATGTTTTCAAAACATTAAACATTTAGCATCAAAGGCTCCAATACTGAAGCCAATTGATCCAAGTAAAGATGAACCTATATGGGTTATCTGTGACGCCTCCGTATTAGGAGTCAGAAGTATGTACGGCCAAGGCCCTACTTGGCAGACGTGTAGACCTGCGGGATTTATGTCGCGCAAATTCACAGCTGCACAACATAATTATAGAGTCTTCGAATTGGAGACTCTTGCAATCCTCGAAGCTCTTCTCAAATGGGAAGATAAAGTTCTTGGATATCGTATACATGTGGTCACAGACCACAAAGCATTAGAATTCTTCCTTACACAAAGGAAGCTTTCAAGCCCTCAAGCACGCTGGATGGAATATCTATCCAGATTTGACTTTGATATTTGTTATATCAAAGGTATAACGAACAAAGTAGCGGATGCGTTATCGCGTTACTACGAATCCGACATGCCTAATGAACATCATGAGGCACATGAATATGTCAATGCAGATATTCGCATTGACCGAAATCTAGACGACCTTCCACAAGGAAGAATTGAAGAATTAGTTAGCGAGCATCTCGCTAGCATGAACACTTGTTGATCTGCTCGACTTCTCCAAAAGAAGAAGCAAGTAAATCCTGTAGCCGAGACTATAGAAGCTTGAGACACTGAAGCAGCAGAATTACAATCTGCCGTTAAAGAAAAGGAACCAACAGTTCCTGTTCCCAATACTACGGAAGAAGATATTACTATCTTCAACTCTCGCGCAAGAGGTGAAGAACCGCTTGCTAGTCATGCCAAAAAGGATGATTTTATAAAGAACATTAAGCATTGCTACGCTAATGATCCATTATTCTCAAAAGTGCTCAATAGTACTGAGCACCATAAGCCATTCTCAGTCGAGAACGGCCTCATATACACTGTAAACCGAGGCAAAGAAAAAGTTCTTTGCATTCCTAACGGTAAAACTGTTAAAGGACAGAGCTTGAGAGGCATAATCGCCGAACAAGCCCATGAAGTATTAGGACACTTCGGAGGTCAACAAACCTCCGATTACATCCGCCGATGGTACTGGTAGCCAAGGGTCAATGGTAACATCGATATTGGTAACCTCCCGCAGGCCAACCATGCCTGCTAATACGCCACCTCATGTTGCTGCGCTATTTGGGTATTTACGTGTAGGTATGCGAAAGGTGCTATAAAACAACCTAACAAAAACACTACCGCACCTAACCAGACTATCGATATGTAAGGGAGCGAGGGCGGGTTGTCAGAGATTCCCCGAGGGAAAGCTTTGTAATATCGGATGTACGCGCGTGACTGCTCCAGGTTCAAGACTGTAGCGCTAACGTGGGTAACTAAGCTTAGACAACTCTTAGAACTAAGTCGAGAGAAGCCTAGTTGGGGTGTACGAGTGTACGAGGGAACCAGGTGTGTATGTCCAAATCAATTAACCAAAACCAAAACCAATACAACGAAACTAAGATTCTCCTAGGCAAACTCTGGCTCTAGCTAGAATAGTAATCTCGAGGTTTGTCAACAACCCTAGGCAAACTCTGGCACTAGCTGCTGTGACGCCGTAAAGTCCTCGACCAAACTCTGGGCCAAGCTACGATATTGTAAGTGAACTTAATCACTAGGAACTCGTACCACAATCTTAGTGGCTCGTCTAACTTCGTGAAGAAGTCAACTAAGGAACCCTCACTCTGGAGCCAAATAATCCCTTACTAGAAGCCGTCCCCTCTAAGGAAGCAACTAGATTTGAGTTGATCTGGAGTTCGAGAGAACTCTACACACTTAAATTCGATCAAGATATAAATGGGCTTTGCGAAGCGCGTGAAGTTTATTACTTTCTTAAGATAACCAAGTCAGGAGGCGTCACGCTACTGATCCCGTGGGGACGTTCTACGGAGCACTGGTCTTAGCAGTCAAGTCGAGGGCAAGAAACTTGTCTTATTGAATAAATATATCTGGCTTATATACTGAGTAGAGAGAGTTTAATACGAAAAATAGATGAAACAGATACGGAGAGAGACGGAAAGAGAGTGGAACAGAGGAATCTGGCTCGGAAAGGAAACTCCAGCCTATATATGGTACACACGATAAAGAAATAGTCCATTCTTGGGTATATATCAGAGGTAAAATATGATTTCGTGAGGATTAACATAGTTTTAGAGTGTTTTGATCCGAGCGAGGTTTCTCCGATTACTCCACAATTCTCCGGGGTCAGGAGTACCTTTGCGCTTCATGATCACTCGCCGCCCGGTTTCCCTTGGGTGAGTTTCATTCTATTCCTCGGATAGTTCTGTCCATCCTGAGTGTGATTAACATTCTCTCGAGAAGACCTGTTATCTAGCTTTCCAACGACACCACTTATGATAATCTCGAGCAACTGCGCTGAGTATGTACAAGTGATTCCCGATATTCGGCTTTAACGGATAAGACCTTCCGTGTATGATTTCTAAGAACAAATGTTTTGATTTGCCAAGGCTATCCCGGCGCGTAGCTTTCCGTAGGACCGCTAAGCATGTTTCTACCGTCCTCACGGTTGCGACCGGTGCCGCGAATAGATCTCTACGGTTTCCCTCGGGATTGTTCTGGTCCATTGTTACGGACTGTAAAGTCCACATCTTAACATAGCTCGTTGGGGGTCTTAGTGCGAGGGATGCCTTCCCTCATAATTCCTTCCCTCGAGTAACGCGTTGGCTTAGTACTTATCCCGCTTCGAGATGTCCTGTAGTTTAGAGAGTCTACACTCTTTGGGTATAACTAGATTGACGATCTAGCGTTACATCTCCGGGCAGCCCAGGTATCCTCGCTAGCTTGGCTCTAGGCTACGCTTGTGGGCGTACCTTCACGGCTCGCTGAGTATTATTATTAAGTTCTTTGCCTCGGCAACAGCTATCACGCTCTGGCTCCGTATAACTCTCTTATTGCATTGTATAACACGTACAAAGTGTCAAAATGTACGGTTACACGCCTTAGGCCGATTTTAGGCCTAATAGCGCGATATTATTTGTTGGCGGCTGAAGTTATACTTCGGCCAAACTATTATAACAATTTGGTCACTAGTGGCAAAATTACTATTGCTACTGGGACACCTGTCCCTCCAATCGCGTTTGACGACTCGTTCAACGCCACCATGCTGTCTGTGGCAAGGTTCTTCGCTGAACAAGGGCTGACGGTCGCAGACATCGAGGACGCAGCCTTTTACGCTGCTAATTGGGTATATTCATATGCACCAAGTAACTCGGACGTAATATTCGCCGCTAACGCGTTACGCGCTAGCTTCACTTCAAATGTACGCCTACCATTAGGGTACAACGAAGACTACTGGGTTCCTGGGGTAGGAATTGTTCCTGGCCCCGCACAAGTTATAAATGCACACATTCATAACAACGCTGTTTCAAATACAGCCTCTTCAAGCAACACGGGGGCAGTCGCTCCCCCAACTACATCCGCAACGACAACGTTGTTTGCACATAACGCCACCCCCGTCGTGGCAAACAATTCAGCCAGCATTGCATCCTCTGCTGCAGTGCCCGCTACATCCACCGCTCCTTCCACCGAAGCAGCACCTATGTCCGCTGAAGCCGTTCAGCAGATGGATGAGATGTGAGTCTTGAAGGTTATGCCAACCTTCGAGGCGCCCCACGTTACGCCAACGCTGGAGTCTCCTATCCATCTAGATCATCGCCTCGCTTCTGCGAAGCTTGTCTTGCGGGGGAGGGTGTAACGGCTACGCCGTTACTGGTCTTAAGGCGCTGCGTCGCCATTTAATTTCTTTATATTCAATATATCCATTTTTTCTATATACTGCATACCGTATGACTTACATAAGTAAGTCTTCTTTTATACTGGTACACTACATGCTATAAAGCTTGTCGTGTTCACTTGTGTGAATTAAGCAACGCCTCGTAGAGGCCTTACAGCTAGAACCGATTAGATAGATTAATGCTGTAGCTGGAATCTGTTAATACTTATAGTAACATTAAAAAAGAAAGAATATCATGGGTAGCACTTGTAAAAGAGAGGGCGGATAGAAAAGCATGTATGATGTAACCAATAGGCCGGCTGCGGCAGAGGGCAGTGCGGCTTATAGGCTGTGCCGTCTTATCGCTCTTCTTATCTTATTAGCTAATAAGCGGGCGTCTAAACTGTCATGATTTAAAGTATAGGAAGTATAGGATATACATGGCGTTGATTGGAGTGGGTATCATTTTAATGTTCCAGTTGATGCAGATGTATGCTGTTAATTCATTTACATTGTATGCTGCTAGTGATTAGTATCTCCCTCTCTTGTCCCTTGTGTCCGTCCTTTCCACTCCCTTCGCCTTTCTTCGCCTTTCCTTCACTTTTTTCAACGAAGATACTTACTGACCCCAATTCCCCCCAACAGCCCTCGCAGCCGTCTCCTGCCTCCACGCCATTGCTGGCATCGGCTTCCCGCACCGACAATGTACAATGCCTTGGGGTACGGAAAAGGCGATACAATATTAGCAGTGTTTAGTATCGCTGTTGGGTGGCCTGCGTGAGTAGCTTTTTTCTTTGTTTTTTTGATGGCTCTTTCCATTCTGTTTCGTTGACTGAGCAATACTATCCTGATGCTCTGCATTTGTCATTATGGACGCATACTTTTCTAGAAATATGATAAAGCAATTCAGATGAAGAGTAAGCATGCAAAGAAGTGAGGAAGAAGTTATATTAGGCAGCGGGTTTCGATTACTCGACTGTTTCACTAACAAGTTTTTCTTTTCAGAGTATAGTGATGTTGTTAGGTCTCTTCTCGCTCTTGTCTCCTCTTCTCTGATATAACGCGCCCTATGGGCAAAGTCCTTAGGAACACCGGTGAACACGACAAATAGGATACTATTGTGTGTACAACGGTGTAAAAGACTAACTAGACTCTTAAGTAATCATACGATACTTATAGTAACGGATTTATTATATAATTAATAATAAATAGAATGATAAGATAGACCGTTTGGTCTATCGGCGGCGTCTAGGATGACCGTATCGCCGGATACGGTCAGTGGTGATTATGGAGAGGCGGAGGCGTTACACCCTCCCCCACCAGATTAACATCAGGGATGTGAATCAAAAATGGTAATGACATCATCACCATCCAAACCATTTTTAATTTGGTTTAACATAGAATGATCCCGTATCAAGTACAGGATTAATTGATGCGGCGCATCAGATTTTCGGACATGTCCGAATCAAACGATAGTGGGGCGTACCACTAGAGCATGATTTGATTCGGAAATGTCCGAATGTTCAACGCGCAGACTCGGAAGTTTCCGAGTATTGCTTAATGAGGATTCTCAGTGAGAATCCGGGCTGAGGATAAGTAGTGATGCCCAGGTAAGGCATATTACCTGGGCGTCGGAATAAACCAATAAATCATTCGGAAGGTTTATCCTTTCCGATACTTAAGGAAGTGTCCTCCTCGATTGGCTCAAGAACATTTTTAATGTTCTCGGTGTCCGACTCATCGGGGTGTTCTGATGATTCAAGTTCATCGTCTCTATTCCTAGAAGAGACATAATATTTAGTGAGGGCCGTGTGGTCCTCAATGCGTGTGACAGCTCTGACCATCACTTCTAATTTGGCATACTCCGGAACGATCCCCTCGTTCATGAGTTGCCTGATAATATTGAAGGGTAATCCCTCAATAAACCGTTTCCGCATTGTTGCATCATCCGGTGTTTGGAGCATCCGTGATGCCCATCGTGTAAGTGAGGAATAATAATCCCTCACACCCGTATTGGGTGAATACTCAATAAGGTCAAACTGCCGTGCAGCTTGATGAATGGTTGTTGCTTGGATGCAACGATCAAAGATATCAATGATGGCGCCTTCAAATGTCCACTTAAGGACAGTGCGGTGTATACCAGCAACTTCGTCGTTATACCAGTCAAGGGCTTTGTCCTTTAGAAACATGCCAAGCACGGCAGTCCGTGTAGCATTGTAATCGTCACCGCACATGCGGTTGACTACCATCCATTGGAGAAGTGACATTAGCCACCGCTCGAAGACATCGACATCCGGAGATCCGTCATAGACCTCCGGAGATGGAACTTTAAGAGCTTTACGGCTCTCAATGGGAGGGATAGGATTCCCTACCTTATCTCGAATTTGTTTACGGTACACTTTGTGTACCTTGTGTTTCCATCGGGAACGACATTCGTCGTCACCTGTTGTTTCTCGCATCTTAGATGCAAGTGAATGCAGTATTTTACAGCGCTCATTAGGAGTAATTTTACCCTTACGGGTAGCAAATTTGTCTAGCCAAGAGGCATCAGATGAAGAGTCAGTATTTGACTCGGTATCACTAGAGTCAGATGATTCATCCAACCATGGCCTGCGTTTGCGGCCTTTGGATTTAGCACTCTTGTGCTTCCTCCCCCCTTCACGGGATTTTTTGCTAGGCGCTTTCGCTCCAGCATTATTGCTTGGTCCTGGAAAGGACTCAGCGGGTGGAATGTAAAATCGATCCCAGATTTCTCTGGGAGTAGTCAATTTATCAACGGGTATTCTGTCGACATTATATCCCACCATTTGGTCGGGAAGCCCAGATGGCGCGAATCCGAAATCTCGGAGACTGGTGTTATGTTGGCGTTGAATCACTATGCAACTCATCCAATCTTTAGCTACTCCCAACGGAAGCGGCTGTGGTTGCAACTCGGCTAATACCGTTGGTACTGGCATTGAACTTGGCTCTGGCGCATTGCTGGGCGGCAATTTGGGCAGTCTTACGGTAGTGTGTACTACCAGAGGGGCAACAATTTGTGTCACCGGGGCAATGGATATGGTAGTAGGAACTACCGGAAGGGTACCGTGTTGCGGTCCCATACTGGAATGATTTCCAGTAGTGTTTGGTACAACTACTGGAGGTGTAATAATATTGGGTACCATTGGCGCCCTTGCAGTAGGGAAGTACATTGTACTTTCCTGTGGTGGTATCGCTACTACCTGATTGAAGTTACGAGGTAACTTCGGTTCACTTTTAATGTTCACCGCGCTTTGTGGTGAGCAAGATTTGGTCACCGGTAATGGCCTGGGACCTCGCAGTGTCAGAGACGCTGCCTCTGCATTGGGACTCTGTCTCATGCGGGATGTGTAGATGGGTGTCGGTATAGTTACTGACACTGGTGCGTATTCCTGTCGGAATACAGGAACATGACGGGGTGACTTGGTCATCCCTTGTGAATACTGTTCGTCCAACAGTGATTGTTGGACTGACGGTGCCTTGGGCACAGTCTCACGCCATTGGTGTACCAAGTTGTTTGCCTCAGTAGGAACAGATGGTGCTGCATTGTGCAATACCGGCGGTGTGACAGCAGGCCGTCTCGGTGTGGGTGCAGCAATAGTGATTCTATTGCTGTTTCTTGATGAAGAAGATCTTTCTTCATCAGATCGGATGCTAGATGCATCCCATTTCTCAGTTATATTGAGAATACGATTGAGTACTTGCGTACTCTTGTCGAGTGATGCCGCTACATCTCGTAGCGCAGAAGAAATCTCACTTAAACCCTCTCGGGTTGGCCGTTTCTTACGAATAGTCATAGACTGTTCATTAGGTGGACTCTTGTCCTGCCTGTAGTGCTGTCTTTCAGACGCACGTACGGAATGAGTCGCTGATGCGACTGAATGGAAGGTGCGCGATCGCGCACGCTCCGATATGACTTCTCTGATTGATTTCGAGAGGTCATGGGGACAGCAAATGATATAGCAAGAAGGAAAAATGGAGCGGGTTTGTATAGCTTGTGAAGCGAGTTGGAATAATGATTGTTATACTTGGTAGTATAACTGTTTTTAGCTTGTTTTAACTAATAGCTTTGTGTTATTCACACAATAGTAATTTTTTGATGTTCAAAAAAGTATAACGCGCCCTATAGGCAAAGTCCTTAGGAACACTGGTGAACACGACAAATAGGATACTATTGTGTGTACGACGGTGTAAAAGACTAACTAGACTCTTAAGTAATCGTACGATACTTATAGTAACGGATTTATTATATAATTAATAATAAATAGAATGATAAGATAGACCATTTGGTCTATCGGCGGCGTCTAGGATGACCGTATCGCCGGATATGGTCAGTGGTGATTATGGAGAGGCGGAGGCGTTACATCTGACGTTCTCGGCCCTACAAATACACACAAACACTACTTTTGCATCTACTATGGCAGTAACTACACACGACTACTTAGTATACTTAGCCTACATAGAATATCTTGAGTCACTGGGCTTGAGGACTTTGCTTCCTTCTGCAAAGCATGGTAGAGCATGGTAGGTACTTGCATTGATTAGAGGATTTGGCAAGCTTCCATGCTTGACATTACTAAAAACTTTATGTAGTTACAAGTGTGCGCTAATATGAGTGTTCATTCGTATAATTGAAGAGTATACGCTATAGCGAAGCAACAGTTGCGGACAAAAAGGGTCCGGTTCCGGTCTGCCACAAAGTCATTCAAACACACCGGGGGGACCGGCACACTTGATTTCACACTGCCATTAACGCAGTTGATTTTTTGATGATGTCATTCTATTGAAACGGCGTCCCGGCATTGATGCCTCATGATGGATCTTTCTCACCACATTATAGGTGATTGTACACTACTTCTTGCAAGGTTTCTAAGCTAGCAGTGATAGAAGGCCCTGTTAGAGTACACAGTTGTTGCTTGGCAGTTGTTCCACATTTATGTACAGTTTACTTATGAGTCACTCCATAGGTAGATTATAATTTTGTTATAATTCTAATTCACTCTTGCATTCTTACCCCCATGTTGTTGTGATTCCGCTCGCTATGAGTGTTGACGATTCCGCATCCCTCAACCGGCCCAGCATTTGATGCCAAAATCTCAGACATCATTATCCTTTATTTGTTGCATGCCAATTATTTGACAACTCACTGCAATTGATGCACCAATTGTTGAGCTCAAATACTATTCTCAAAGGGGTGCAGCTCCGAATTCTTGTACTAATTGCTTGGCAGTGGTGTAAGAAGCCTGGGGTCTGGAGGGCACAATGGTAAGTACTAGCCCTTACTAGGCTTGCTGTGAGCTTATTATTTGAGACTGATAGTAGATCTTGCACATGTAAGACTCTAGAGACTACTATACCACTACTATATGGTACTTTTCTATTAGCCATGAAGCCCCTTGGTTCTATGTCCTCTTGGATGATTAAAAATGGCAGAAATAACAATTTATTGGCATTGACCTTGGGAGAAATTCTCAAAAGAATTGATTTATAGCTACATATTGTACTGATAAATGTTTTGTTGAGCAAAAGCTAGAAGATACACCTCCTTGTTCATGCAGTATAAGGAGGAACGCCGAAGATAAGGTGGGATTTGGTTGTGAGAAAGAATTAGGCGCCATACGGCATATGGGCGCCGTAATTATCAATGTACGGATTCTGGTGTTTTCGAATGCTGCTTGGTTTAACGGTAGATGTAAGCACATATTTCCACATCTTGAAGTGGGACATAAATAAGAAGTAGTGGTGCGCAACTTTGTGCAGTGGGAAAGATCCATCAGGTATCAATTCGGCATCAATCAAAGTTTGTCACTTGGCCGGCACTTCAATTTAATAGGATGACATCATCAAAAAAAATCAACTGCGTACTAAATACACATAGTCTCTATTTACCTAAGCAGATATGTCGTGGCGAGGCCCTAACTCTTGCACTCTATCGTTTGCTGGAGAAACTCTCTCTCCTATATTTGCCATTGTTATAGTTTGATGCACAAACTTGTTCGGAAAAATTCTACAATATGTGGCAACTTAGCAAGATTCTTGAGGAATAAAGAGAGATACTGAATTTTATAGTATATACAGGTCTTGTTGAAAGGAACTTGAGAACCAACACAGTCCCATTTGGGAACAATGCTACAGACATTGCGTCAGATGTGTGCCCAGCAAATTATAACCAGTTACAACCGGGCTAACCTTAACATTAGAGAGCTGTCTAAAACACTGCCAAAACTGGCGAGTTAGGGGTTAGGGTTAGGATTAGGGTTGAGAATTTAGGGTTAGGGGGTTAAGGACCTGCATGGAACTTAGGAAGACCCAGGCCAGCAGAAGTATTGGTGTAAGCCTGCCATGGCTTACCACACTTGAACTGCCAAGTTGTGCTTATATACAATCCAGAGGCTGAACACATAGTTTGTGTTTATACTGCTGTTTTGACATAATGGTCAAAGCTGCTGGATTGTGACAAAGACCCATGTACAATTGGAAGTAAGAAACATTTCTATACATTAGACTAGATATTAGCATCTACCTCAGAGTACATATGTTGCTCTGGTATGTACAGTTCTCATGCTTGAAGACTTCCACATCATAGGACTTCCACATCATAGACATACTTATGATATGTGTGTGTAAGCATGGAGCAAAGATAGACATATGAGCAGGAATAGAAAGGTCAAAGCGTGAAATACTGATCATATGAAGTACTACTCCAACAATACTTTCCGGAGCTTCTCCACAAAACTCTCTCCAATTTGGGGGATCGGCATGCCTTGCTGGGGGAAGGTCCAAACACTGACACCGCTTGCTGATCCATTGGCAGATATTATATGGCTGGATGCTGGTTCCACTGTTTGCTTGACGAGCATGGTATTCATATCAACCGATTTCTTCCAAGAAACGGGCCACGATGATGACAGTCAATAGATATATTGACTGGACAAAAAGAGAAGCATCATGGAGCTTTTAGAGGTTATCTCTTCATGGAGATTAAGAATCAAAGACACACCGATATGGGAGCTCATTTTTGTGGCCAGCGAGGGATATATCTATGACATCCCCAAGGCTGTTGCAGGCCCGGCGTTGAAGACCACACTGACATCTTCGGCGGTTAGCACTGCAACCCATGACGATGATATCATTGTCTCAGACTAGTTGAGTGGTCCATTGTTTACCTCACTTCTGTTACTAAATGCTCTATTCCTTTCCTATAGACGTTCACGCAGTTGGTTTTATCGTGGTTTTACCCATTGATAGCAGCATTACTCACCCTAGTATACATTGTCCCGTGCTAGTTAGTATGTAGTTTTGTAACGTATTGCGAGTAACAACAATGGTTTTATATGATATTACTACCCACTTTTGAATGTATAATGAGGTATAGTTGAAGCCTAAATGTAATGTATAATGAAGTATAAAATGGTATAATAGAACTGTATAAACGGGTATAACAGAGAATAATGCACAAGGACTGAACACACAAAGGTGTATGATGAGGTATTTCCCGGTATCTTCATTACGCACTCGGGGTCCTATATATACCTCCCAAGATGCGTATAATTGGGCATGATAGGCGTGTATACATGTGGATCATGCTCAATCACGATTGTGGAGAAATGCTGATGTCTATGTGTCTTCAGAAACACTGATAGTTGGGAGTTGAGCAGTTACATTGAGTCTTTCCACAATAGGTGCGCTGTCTGACTGGATGATAAGAATTATGGCAATTGGATACAGTGCCTGTAAGATCTTGACTAAGGTGTGTCTCAAGACGATAAAAAATCAAAATAGACTGACTGCTGAAGCCTCCCATACTGCGAGAGCAGTGTTTTGAACCAAAGCATTAGTCTCTGCACCTTCCTCTGGTGGTGCTGATGAGGACAGTATTGCTCCAATCAATGCAAAAAATTGTATAACTAGGAAAACTGCCCCAGATTCCACGAGAAAAAGTAGAATTTTTTGAGCCTGACTTTTCCTCCAGACTAATACTTCTCTCATTGTTCTGTAATGGGCCCTAGGATAATAGAGGTTGAAAGATAAGTTGCACGCTGATGGCAAATGTTCTTACCACGCTTTCCAGCCAATTAATGATGTTGCTGTCATATTTACTATGAATGACATGGCTGGAACAACCAAGTCCAGAACAGAAGTCAAAGTAACTTGTGAACCAATTGTTGTAAAATCATCAAAAATTAGATCCGCAATGAAGAGCCCTGTATACAGATGGGTCATGAACATGACAAGAATTGTAAAATGTACCAAATGCATACCTGTGTTACAAATTAGGAATATTGCAAGCACAAACCGCCAGAATTTGTCATGAGGTAATAAAACCCAGGCTCTCCAGCAAATCACAAGGTCACCAGCCAAAATCTGAAAGCCAATTAAGTATTAACCAACAAGCATGCGCAAATCTCACCATGACATTAGATAAAGAACCCTCGATGTCAATCATAATGCCCAAACTTAAAGAATAACTTGAAGTATCCCCCAAAAAGCGAAGTGTTATTTGACCAAAAACTATAATGCATCCAAGAATCATTTGCCCTATCCAAGAAAGCCCAATAAATATACAGCACAGAAGCTGTATTGCTTTGGGCTCTCTCCAAGTTTTGAAGCTAATCAGAGTTTAGTTGCTGACTAAATATTAGTGAGCATTTGAAACACCTACTGTATCAAGTGAATGGCAATCACTATTCCCAGTGTAGCAATTGCTACATAGGATATCATGAGTATCTTAAGACCTCGACCCACGGTCAAGTGGATACCCACCAGAACTAACTGTGGCAATCACAAGGGTCATTATGTTGAGACAGCAATTGAATCCATTGTCAAAAAGTTGTTCTTGCTCTGCTGGTGTCATACTAGAAGTCAAGGTAACTGCTAGGATGGAGGAATGGCCTGATTGATTTGTTCTCTCTAGTTTTATATTTGCACAGGCTGAGGAATCAATAAAACGCACAACACCACACACTCCGAAAGTGGACAAATTTCTACCGAGCAGAAAAGGACACTGATGAAAAACACGTGATTTTCGATAAGCCATATAAGCTCATGGGAAATATCAGGTGACTGTCGATATACCCTGTATAGAAACACGTGACCTATCAGTCGACATTTCTGTTCGATTGAAATTTGTCCACTTTTGGAGTGACAGTATCCCAAGATTGTGTGAGATCATCTACAGAACCCGGGTCTTGATCAGAGCAGTTCTATTCAGTTGCTATGGCTGTCATAGCCGCTATGATCGACCAGCGGTGACAGCGGATCTCACAGCGGAGCGGTTTGACAGCAGTTTGACAGCGCGCTGTTTAGAGCCTGTTCGGATCATTCCACAAACCGAAAAAAACTTTGGAATGCGCAATCGGATACCGGACCTGAACGGCCCACTTACTCCGGTGTAAGTTCTCCTACTGCCAACAGTTGGCCCACGGAGCAATGAGCTGGGCGAACTCGTCACTCTCTGATATATTATTGTATTATTTATTGCACATATAGTGTACTGAGTCATAGGAGGACATCCTGCTGCTATGTTTAAGCCCTTGGGCTACTTTAATTGCCAGATGATTGCAACATTGTGCTACCAAACTTCAAACTAGAGTAGTTTCAAAGCCCATAAATCAAGCTACAGCTACTGGCATGCATGTTATACAACATAATTTATACCAAAATACAACTTATTTTTACTCACTTTTTTGTCCTCAAAATGTTTGGGCCATTAGCATTTAGCGTCACTCTAGCGTGGGGGTGACACTGGGTTACACTTGTTAGAGTTATGGTCATCCTATTTGTATGTTGAATACCCCCCCATTTGGCAAATTTATTTGGCCTCCATATGGGTCTGTTATATATCTACTTAGCTTTGAATACATGCTATCTCCTTATAATATGTATTAGTTATGTTCACTTATTTTGCATTAGATGTGGCTCCAAATTTAGCTCCATATATGAAGCATAAGTAATTTTCAAGCATAGTACAGTGGCCAATCCTTGACAGTGGAAGAAATATAGCAACACTGCAACAGCCTCCACATACATGTTTAGTTCTAAAAGTGGATGTGAACGGTTGCACCAGGGATGTGCTATCTACAGCCAAGCTCATACATACTAAGTCTTTGAAAGGTCACGCTGAGTATGTCAAGAACTTTTGATCGCGGGTTGGTCGGCAAAGCTCTCGGACTTAAAGTAGTTGATATTTCGGATTTATCGGTTGGAAGCCCCCTGGCCACAACACTTCTATGGGTGCCACTTCTTTGCCTTTCTCATCTGGTGGAGTTTTCATCGAAACTGCTTTCAAGGAGGCTGCTCGAGAGTTAGAAGGCAGATTTTCGGTCGTGTCTGCGCAAAATTTCTTGGAAACATATCTTCCCGATGGATCCACTCCAATGCCGGAATTTAGAAGCAGTCCTTTCAGAAGAGTAGCTAATCAGAGCAGTGAGAAGGAAATGTATGAACCTTTGGTGTGTGTTTTTTGTTACTTGCTCCGAAATAACATCCTAACATTCACAGATCGAAGCCTTGACTCTGTATCTTAAGCAAGGTTGGACTTTGGCGAATACTTCTGACTCACCTGACCCCGACTCTGGATTCTTTGACGGCCACAATATCAAACCTGATCTCACTCTTTATTCTGACAAAGAGCCTTCCAATGATAATAAATGTCGTGCCTGTGACATGGAGACCTTCATTGAGCTAAAGTTCAATGAGAATGATGATGGTTTTGGCGACGATATCGAAGAGCTTGAAGATCTCTCTGGGAACCTCGCGACAACCGTGGTCAGCTCGTAGCATATCTAAACGCCATGCAAGCTTCTCAGTACCGCACCCATGGCTTCGGCGTCCTTGTTGCTGGGAAAAGATGTCGCCTTCTCCGGCATACACGCTCTGGCATCGAAGTTACTACGCGATTCAACTACACAGCTCATCCCCATCTCGCTACCTTCTTCTGGCGTCTCTCCCATGCTTCACCCGCTGTTCGCGGCATCGACGACACCTCGAGCCTGCTACTAGCGAGACGGCTACTACGATTCTCGATGCTTTCGGAAAACCCCTCTGGAAGGTACGCGTAAACGGCCGTTCTTACTACGTTTCTGTGGAATTCACGCGTAGCCATCACTATCCTGTTGGTCGTGGTACACGCTGTTTTGTGGCAGTAGACTGCGAGACATGGCAAAAGTGCGTGCTTAAGGACACTTGGCGGATTATAGGCTACCATCGCGAGGGCGAGGTTTACAAGAGACTTCATGATAATTCTGTCCGAAACATTCCCCCCATTCCTGCTGAGGCTGACGTCGCTGGTGCCACTCATTCTTGTGGTGTCTTGGGTCCTGATTGGCGTTTTCCTAGCGCTGGCTATACGGTTCGTCACCACCAGCATTACCCACAACGGCCCACCTGTACGAACTTTCTTCTCCCCATCTGTACCAAATTCTCGGGAAGATACTGGAGCGCTATAAATATCGCTATTTAGCTCTTTTTGGTGACCCAGAGGAAGATAGAGAGGCGCAAAGGATCAAGGATGAGATTGAGAAGCACGATTGGATGGAAAATGCTCTGAGTAATGCATCAGGGAAAAAAGAGTGGGAGCATATTCTCGATCCTTCAGTGGATCAGGAAATCGAGCTGGAGAAGCATGAGAAGAGTACAAGGAAGAGAAAGTCACACTATAGAGAGTATGATATCGTTTTTGAGCGTAGAATGAAGCAACGGGGTGAGCGGGAACCAATTCCGCAGGAGGATGACAACGATTCGGATGGTATGTAGAGTTGTTAATACCCGTGTCGTAGAATGTAATGTATACATATGTGGATTCTCTAAACACAAGCTCACTGTCGCCCTCCTCCTTGAGACTCTCAACGACAAACGTTGCAAACCAACGCGATTTTCACGGAGCATCGCACTTGGGACGTGGAAGCTTAATAATAGGACTCATTCTTTGGTGGCATTGAGAGGACCGAACGTCACACTAGTGGCCGTGTGGTTACTACTACTACTGGGTTCTGCATCAAACCCAACCTCTACCTCCAACGCGCCACGACCCCACGTACCGTTTTCGACCACTCCATTCTTCCTAGATGCCCATCGGGCCATCCCCATCAGCCGGCCTCAACTATATCAGCCTCGGCAACAAACTCACCCTCGCCTCTCAACCCAAAGGTCAACGGCTACATAGACAAGATATATGTCTACCTCAAGAATTAAAACAAGAAAATCATACATTATCAAGCTTTCCGTGTCCCGAGTGTGAAAACCATGCTGGTTTGCAAAAGTTGGCGTTGAGTCCCCTTGTGTGATTGAGTGGCAAACACAATGGTCAGCTTTCGAACGCGGAGAAATAATAGTTTTAATGTATGTGTTTTAGAGAATCCACAAAATTCTCAGTGACAATATATTTAGAATAACAAGGATGTTAACGACTCTACACAGCATCATCACTGTCATCCTCCATCGGAACTGGTCCCTGCTCATCCAGTTGCTCCATTTCTACGCTCAAATATCATTCGATACTCTGTATAATGTGACTTCCTATGTCTTGCACTCTCATTGTTCTCCAGCCTGATTTCCTGATCCACTGAACGATCAAGAATAGCTTCCCAATTCTTGTTCCCTGATGCCTCGCTCAGAGCATTTTCCAGCCAATCATGCTTCTCAATCTCATCCTTGATCCTTTGCGCCTCTCGATCTTCCTCTGGGTCACCGGAAGGAGCTGAATAGCGATATTTATAGCGGTCCAGTATCTTCCAGAGAACGTGGTACAGATACTGGGAAGAGAGTTTGTTACTGGTAGGCTGTTGCGCGACCAACCACTAACAATGTTTATTCTCGTGAATATATTCTGGCTGTCGAACCTCTGCAACGCCTGTCCGCGCGAAAGCGGGTCATGTTATTGGGCGCATAACGAGCTGCACACCAGAGGTAGAACGAGCACGAATGATTCCAAATCGTCAGCAAACCGTTCGGATCTCTGGCTGCTCTTTCAAAAGTCGAGCAGCGGTGAATTGTAGAGTGCCCTTAGGGAGAGGAAGCGTGAACAATAGAGTAAAGTGTGGTGGAACGCATACGTACAGCCTTTTCATAGACTCTCACCTCTTTCTCTCTTCGTGGTATTTGGAAACTTCCCAATCGATGAGCATGCCAGCGCCAGGCTTACCATATTTCAGAGCGAACCAATGATTATATTTCCAGCTGAAAAACATCGCGATGATCTACCTTTGCTTTGACGACAGCATCATGGTGTGCTGTAGGATGCGATAAATA